>BSBK01005625.1:0-122271 GCA_027943335.1 Chamaecyparis obtusa | reverse complement strand
TACATTTGAATAGAAGTAAAATGGAATCACCTCTATTTAAATGTGTGTGTGTAATGTATGGGGGAAATATGAGATCTACTCCTAAATCCAAATTCTTAAAGGAGAGATCCGATTTGATCAACCTAAAGGTTAATACATAATCGAATCAATCTATAGAGAATATGAAAGAGAGAGAAAAATCCTATATTTTCTTATGATGGATTAAGCTTAAAATCTGAAATAATTGAAATACAAGTACTAACCTCAAATTAGGGAAAATTTAGAAAATGCCAATTTTTAATGTCCGTTGTGTACTTTCGGGCAATTCTGCAACCTGTTTTAGACTGGAAATGCCGAGACAAAGAAAACCCATAAATCTTTTGTCTTTCCAATGGCAGGTAGTCTTTGACCCTCATAAAAGGTCAAAGGCTACATTCTTTATTTGAAGGTCGATTCTAACTTTGTTCACAAATCCTGAAATTTCACCGAAAAGGGTAACCAAATCTACTCTTAGATCCAAAATTCTGCACCTATGCTTGCAAGAAAAAGGGTTTTGTTGTTTGTTTGAGGGGTTTGCCTTGGTCAAACCCCAGTTTGGAATCAACCTTGATATTGAAATTGAAATAAGAATGCTAGCAAGTAGTAGAAATGGATCTAATAATGAAGCTATGCAATTCGATAGGTATGTAATTGTATTTTGAATGTAAACAAGTATATTGATATGAAAGCTTGAACATAACAATGGTAAAATCAAACCTCCATGATTGTATGCTTGGAATCTACTGTGAAGGAAATAATAAATGGATCTTGAAAATGAACAAAAGGATCTTGAAGGAAGATCACACCATCATGATGGCTAGATCTAGGGTTTGAATGATGAATCTTGAATGCTTGAACCAAATCCCTTCAATGGCTTGAATGCTTGAATCCTTGATCTTCAATGGAGAACTTGGATGGAGAAGAGGACTTGAATGCTTGAATGAATGCTTGCTTTATCACCTTGAGAGCTTGAGAGCAACGAAGATATGAATGATGGATGTCACAAAACTTGATGGGGAAAATGAGAGAGGAAGGCCTCCTTTTATAGTGAACTAGGGCACAATCCTCTAGAGGGGCCACCTTGGAGAATTAAATTTCAATTAGGTCCTAACCTTTAGAAAATATACCTAGATTAAATGTAATTTAGGAATTTACCATCCTGAAACCAGAAATGGCTGACCTGGAGGTGAGAAAACAAATATCCCTGAAACCTGACACCCGGAAATCAAGGAAACTTGAAATCTGGACAGGGGGTCAAGGACAAGGTTGGAACTGATTAGGTCAGGGTTGAGGTCAATCTTGACCAGGTTAGGATAGAGGTTGACTTTGACCCCATAAGGTTGACTTTGACCTTATGGTCAAAAACCTTAGGATCTAGACCCAGAATGCTAGGAAAATACAGATTGGAGTGAAAATCAGGGGCAGATAGAAGCTGAATGAGGAGAACAAGTATGATCCAAGAAAAGAGCTGATTCTAGGTGCTTGACATGACCCGTACTACTCACTCAGAGGGCTAAATGCTCTTAACATGGAAGTGCTTCCATTTTAAGAAGATACATTAAGTCCCCACTTTAGCAACAGTATGGATTCGATGCAAACTCTTGGTAAAGGAGAAGGAAGAAGAGATCCCAGTGGATTCAAAACGAGATAGAATGACACTTAGTTAGGGACACAAGCCCCCAGGCTAAGGATTCTAACTCAACATATGTGTATGAGGGTGCAAAAAAACAAAAGGACACAAAAGAGGGGTTAATATCAAAACAAACCGAAATCAACTAGAATAAGAAACCTTGATATGAAACATTTCTTATGCTAACATCATATTTGGAAAGCTATCATAAAAGCATAAATGTTTACATAAGAAAGACAAGAACAACACTATAAATGACATAGCTTCGTGATCCAATCCTACTAGCATGAAAGCAAAAAGAGAGAAAGGGAAAAGAGTGATTACCTCACCTAGTAAGATGCCCATCTTACCATGAATCACCCTGGAGGGAGAGCCCAACAGGTTCACCCATAAAATGTGCTTGCAATTGTAATGTGTCTTCTGACGGCTTCTGGAATACTCATAGATCCACCTTCTTATATCACTATGAATATGAAATGCGTGTCTCCTCAGGATTTAGCAACTTAGGTGCATTACCTTCAGAAGATTTAGCATTTAAATGCATGTCTTTTTAGGATTTAGCAACTTATGTGCGTTACCTTCCAAGATTTAGCATATTGGAAAATTTTGAAAAATGTGTGTCCTCCTCAAGATTTAACAACTTATGTGCATTACCATCAGAAGATTTAGCATATAAATGTGTGTCTTTTCAGGATTTAGCAACTTATGTGCGTTACCTTCCAAGATTTAGCATATTTGAAATTGGAAATGCGTGTCCCTTCAGGATTTAGCAACTTATGTGCGTTATCTTCCAAGATTTAACATATTAGAAAATTTTGAAAAATGCATGTCTCCTCAAGATTTAGCAACTTATGTGTGTTACCATCAGAAGATTTAGCATATAAATGTGTTTCTTTTCAGGATTTAGCAACTTATGTGTGTTACCTTCCAATATTTAGCATGTAAAAATAAAAAACTATAGTACAAGGGAGGCCCTATATATGCCCCCCTCCTTAATATGGAAAAAAACATACTATTTTGACATGTTAAGGAAATAAAATAACAAGTATAAATCCTTCTTTAGCATCACGACAATATCCACAAACAACACCCAGTCCAAGCCAAGAAGGTCACAGCTCCTATGAGGCCATGGAAGGGATGAATGTAAAGAGATATCATGCACGAAGTGAAAAGAAAGTAACCCTTATGAGGGACAACACACTGTTCCAGGTGAGAGATATATCAATCATGGAAACCCAATGTCAAACAACAAAATAGGTTGTGATCAAGGACAAAGATCCTCAATGCAAACCAAAATTTTCATGTATGATTGGATATCACATAATAGATAAATACTGCTTACCCAAGGAAAGAGGTGAATCCTGGAAAGACAGAAGGAGATAGCATCCTTTCCCCCTAAGTGTAGGAACAAGGATGGAAGAGGATACCCACTTCACAATGCAAGGAGATATCTTGTTTAGCAATCAATGTACACCATATCCTAAGTGAGGGATATTGACCCCTACATCCAAGAATATAGATAATCGTGAAAAGGATATGTCACTCATGAAAAAGGATCCACAAAGAAAGAGATCTTATCAACAAGACCCCCCACCAAAGAGAAGTGCTTTGGATAAAATATCATCTTTCAACAACGGGAACAAAGATTCAATCATCAAGCCCCCTACAAAGAAGAGGAAGAGGAATCTTTGGAATGAGGGAAACAACTCTAACACCAAAGCAAGGGTGAGAGTTTATAAAGATCATAATTTGCAAAATAGAGAATAAGTGATGACTTAGGACAACAACTTCTCATATAAGAAGGTTATCCATAGTCAAAACATCTGTCAATATGTTGAAATAATGTTACAATATAAACAAATACCACTAAGCTAAGGAAAGCAGTTCCCTAGACAAAGAGAAAGAAAGAGGTACCTTGCCCCCCAGAGACAAGGGATACCTTCACAAAACAAATGTCTTAGAAAAGATATCTTGAAAAGAAAAGAGAGATTCTATGGATGATTAAAAACATAATGCAAAGCCATAGAAAAATAGGAGAGAAAGAATACCAATTAAGCCCCAATAAAAAGACCTAATGGATTCTAGGAGACTGGATGAAGATACACCTCTTGCCCCCCAGTCATGAGACAAGAGGGGAAGAACATCTACATTATATCTAAAGGAGGGGAATCCCCCTATATCAAAATTATGAAGGAATTGTAAAACTGCACGAGAATGAGATATAATTCCTAAAGCAACTCTTTCTCTAACATATAACTTGAAATGTTTACAATCAACAAGTAGATGTTTTTTATTATAATGAAAAGGACATTTGTATTTGTATAAAGCATCTATCGACACAGGTCTAAAGATTTCCTTCTTAGAATTCATTAGCTCAACATATACCTTCTTAGCCACTTCTTGATGAGTATTAGGGTTATCTAAGATAGGTGTGGGGAGAAGGATGTGAAGAGGAGGATGATGTTTAGCATCACCTACCTTAACTTGAGATTTGGAACAACCAACACCATACATATCTAGTTTAGGGGGTATATGAACTGGAAACCTAATACCATGCTCAGTAACCCCAAGCCCTAAACCTTTATAACCTTGTTTAGTCACCATATTATATCTAGTAGTGTACATATTATGTAAAGCTTCTACAAGAGGTGATTGTTTATCATGTTCATGAGTAAAGGTTGCATAAGGTGGGATAATAGGTTTTAAAGAAGTTTCTTTACCCTTTCCTTTAATATCATCATGAATAGAGGAGAAGGTAAATCAAAGAAATCTTGCACATCAGCATCCTGAACTATAGCTTGAATCCCATCATAAGTATGCAAAGAGAGAGGATGAACAGATGGAGAATTAGGTATCGAATTAGGATTAGGATTGATAAGATTAAGATTATGATTGATAGGATTAGGATTAGGATTGATAGGATCATTATTATGATTGATAGGATTAGGATTAGGAAGAGAAGGAGATGGTGTATCATCTACCAAATTCTTCACATAATCCAAAAGATTAATAAGGCTACCACATAAATCTTTAATGAAGGTTTTAAATGTAGGCAGACTAGTGTCGGTCATCTTCACAAAAGCATAGGCAAGAGCAAAGTGAAGGGTCATCAACATAATGAAGTGAATGATACTCTCGTAAACATCATAGGTATTATAAAGAGATTCTAAAAGAAGAGTAATAAAGAACATAACTACACACCAAAGCATCTTAACAATCGCCATAGAAAATGAAATGCAATAAATATTTTTGGATTTTATTGATTATATATATTTTTGTGTATTTTTGAATTTTAAAATGTAAGAGCATAAACTAGATCTAATCTAAATGCAAGAAAGGATCTAAGATTTAACACAATAGGGCTACTAATTCCACAAAATAAAGGAGAGTAAGGATGTTAGGTTCGCCAAAATGAATAGACGTAAAATGGAATCACCTCTATTTAAATGTGTGTGTGTAATGTATGGGGGAAATATGAGATCCACTCCTAAATCCAAATTCTCAAAGGAGAGATCTGATTTGATCAACCTAAAGGTTAATACACAATCAAATCAATCTATAGAGAATATGAAAAAGAGAGAAAAACCCTATATTTCCCTATGATGGATTATGCTTAAAATCTAAAATAATTGAAGTACAAGTACTAACCTCAAATTAGGGGGGTAAAAGTACAAAGCTGTGTCACACTTTTATAAAGGAAAAGGTCAACAACACACAAAAATTTTAACTTTAATGACATAAAAATGGCATTTATGTTTAAAATTTGGAGATGATGTAAACTAATGAAATGTGTAAAAGTGGATGAAGTTTATGGCTATAATTTTTTTAATTTTTTTTGAACAAGAATTCACATAGTTTTAAAATTTTTTAAGTCCATTTTTTACATGCTGAAAAATGAGGGTCTTGTCTGCACCAAAAAAGTATATGCAAATAATCTCTTTTTCCTTTGATTTCAAAATATGTCATAGATAAAATGTATAGCTAGTGCAGAAAAGAAGAAAAATTAGTTTTCAATGTATATTTTCTCTATTATAACTACTCAAAGTCGAACATACCTGAAATCGACAGTTTTCATCTCGCGTCAAATTTTCCCTATCAAATCTATACCATTCAGAAAATAAATTACACACTCTTGAAGATAACTCTCTCCTCTAGTGTTAAATATAAATTTTCAATTTTTTTGATAAGCTTTACTATTTTTTTCTATTTTAGAAGCATCTTGTTCTCGAATGTTAAAATACCTACTTGTAGTATTTTGAAATTATAATATATTAGATCTAATTAAAATACTATAAAAATTATATGATGATAATCTTGACTCTGTGCTCTAAAAAAGGGTATTTTTATATTTGTAAAAAAATATCATTAAAAATAGTAAGAGTTATTGAAATGTCATTTTTTTGAAATAATTTTATTTCTTTAGTAATTGTTATAAAACATGCATTTAATAGATATTTCCAATTGGAAAAGGTGAAGAACTTATCTAACTTAGCTAGAATGAATCTAGCTAGACCATATGTTTGACAAAAAATAATTTTAGTTAGAAATACTCAAATTCAGCTGTGTTGATAAGTTGTCCTAAAACGTGACACAGCTTTGTGCTTTTACCCAGGGAAAATCTAGAAAATGTCAATTTCTGATGTCTGTGTGTACTTTCAGGAAATTCTGCAACTTGTTTCAAACTGGAAATGCCGAGACAAAGAAAACCCATAAATCTTTTGTCTTTCCGATGGTAGGTAGTCTTTGACCCTCATAAAAGGTCAAAGGCTACATTCTTTATTTGAAGGTCGATTCTGACTTTGTTCACAGATCCTCAAAGTTTGCGGAAAAGGGTATCCAAATCTACTCTCAAATTCAAAATTCCGCACCTATACCTGCAAGAAAAAGGGTTTTGTTATTTGTTTGAGGGGTTTGCCTTGGTCAAACCCCGGTTTGGAATCAACCTTGATATTGAAATTGAAATAAGAATGCTAGCAAGTAGTAGAAATGGATCTAATAATGAAGCTATGTAATTCGATAGGTATGTAATTGTATTTTGAATGTAAACAAGTATATTGATATGAAAGCTTGAACATAACAATGGTAAAATCAAACCTCCATGATTGTATGCTTGGAATCCACTGTGAAGGAAATAATAAATGGATCTTGAAAATGAACAAAAGGATCTTGAAGGAAGATCACACCATCATGATGGCTAGATCTAGGGTTTGAATGATGAATCTTGAATGCTTGAACCAAATCCCTTCAATGGCTTGAATGCTTAAATCCTTGATCTTCAATGGAGAACTTGGATGGAGAAGAGGACTTGAATGCTTGAATGAATGCTTGCTTGATCACCTTGAGAGCTTGAGAGCAATGAAGATATGAATGATGGATGTCACAAAACTTGATGGGGAAAATGAGAGAGGAAGGCCTCCTTTTATAGTGAACTAGGACACAATCCTCTAGAGGGGCCACCTTGGAGAATTAAATCCCAATTAGGTCCTAACCTTTAGAAAATATACCTAGATTAAATGCAATTTAAGGATTTACCATCCCCAAACCCGAAATGGCCGACCCAAAGGCAGAAAAACAAATATGCCCGAAACCCGACACCCGAAAATCAAGGAAACTTGAAATATGGATAGGGGGTCAAGGATGAGGTTCGAACTGACCAAGTTAGGGTCGAGGTCAATCCTAACCAAGTTAGGATAGAGGTTGACTTTGACCCCATAAGGTTGACTTTGACCTTATGGTCAAAAACCTTAGGATCCAGACCTAGAATGCTAGGAAATGCAGATTGGAGTGAAAATCAAGGGCAGATAGAAGCAGAATGAGGAGAACAAGTATGATCCAAGAAAAGAGCTGATTTCAGGTGCTTGACATGACCTGGACTACTCACTCGGAGGGCTAAATGCTCTTAACATGGAAGTGCTTCCATTTTAAGATGATACAACATTGTACATAGGATCCACTTCCATGTCCCAACTAGTCATGATCAACACATGGTGGGATTTCATGGGGGAGCCATGTTTACACACTAAGCCATTTATAGGCCAGTGAACTGGCTAAACCAAAAGAATTAAACCTAAGCTAAAGAAACCTCAAAAAACACACAAAATTATGCAGAATGGAAATACAATAATATTTCTTGATTGATTATTTCTTTACAAAAAAAGCTAATCCATTCAATTCTACTATTGTGTTGGTCATTTTTCATGTCTCAATGCAATATTTTATGAAAATGACCTAGTTTTGAAATAGGGTTTATTAATTTTGCAAAGGGTTTTAAAATTTTCATTTTAAATCATGAAAACCCTATCTTATTCTATTTTTCTGTTACCTTTTTTGTTTTAACTTAAACCACTTAAGTCATGTGTTTTAGGTTGTCAGGCGGGGCCAAGTTCCTTTCAAAGTTATTAATCCTAGCGGGTCCTTTTAATTTTTACTAAGTCTATAGTTCTGGGTGATATATTATTTCTCTAAGTCTCAGTGTGTATTAAATTGTGTCCGATCTCAGATTAATCTAACAGTTGTTGTGATCCTGCTTAAAGAAGATGTAAAGACTTTGTCCTTTGTGGCATTGTGACAGTGTGACACCTAGCAAATGGTGGACCCAGAGTGGAGCTCAAGACAAGAGATAAGCACATGTTAGATCAATGTTGATCTAATGACTTTTGTATTGCCGCTATGAAAAGATATGTGAACTTTATCCTTCACGACATTGCGACCTTGTGACATGTGTCCCCGATGATGTCACATCGCAACTATGAATAAAGTTAAATGAATGGTCAAATTAAAGAGGATCCAACGGTCCTCGCAAGCCCATAATCAAAAGATGCAAAGTCTTTTATTATTGCAGCTTCACGACAAAGTGCCACATGTCCAAAGATGGAAGACTCAAGGATAGTCAGATTAAGGAAGATCTGATAGTTATCCCATGATAGAAAGTTAAAAGGTCTTTATCCATTGTGGCTTCATGATGGTGTGACGTATGTCATTGGTGATGTCATGTTGCTCAATCCTCGGGGTGTTTAAAGAAGGGTTAGATCAAGGAAGATTTGACGACTGTCACAAGCCCGCGTTGGGAAGTTGCAAGGATTTTAGTCATCGCGACTGAGCAACACATGGCCAAGCCAGAAAAGTTAAAAGAGATGCTGACGTTTCTTTTCTAGTTGGTTGCCATGTCATTGGTCAACTTTCCAAGGTGGATTTTTAAAGTGGACCCGATCTTACAAGGTGTGATCTGAACCGTAGGATCTATTTGCATGGGATTTCATCGATGGTGGAAATTCAAATTTTTGAAAAGAATGTTTAATCATTGACAACATTCAATTCAATCTCTGAGAAACTTATTGCGAAGTGTGTGACAATTTGTAGTTGTTGAGTAAATAGTTGTTTGATGAGATCTTATTTTCACAAAGCTTTCATCGATTACAGAGGGAGATTATTTTCTTGAGTGCAGAAAAAAGCCAAGAATTTGTAGTAAGACAGAGCTTCAAGGGTTGCAGAATTACATTACAGTGAAAAATAACAAGTTTCTCTCTGCAATTGTGTTGGCATGAGGGTTTTTGAGTAGACTGTGTGAGATAAAGTTAAGAACATAAACCCTTGTTGTAAAAAACCATGGCACCACGAAGGGATTTTACAGGCAAAATTGAATACAAAGATAGGGCAGTCTATGATGATTTTCTGGTTCAATTAGGCAGTTCCAAAAATGATATGGTTGTCAGGAAGAAATTGATTCCGACTACGCCTAGGTTGAAGTTTGATGAGGGGTTGTAAGACAAAAGTAATTGGTTGAGAGACACCCAAACAAATGTGAGTGGCTTGAACATCTTCAAGATTTGGTTCAACCAAAGAAATTTGTATGCTTTGCATTGTAATGTGTGGGAGTTGGACATGGGAAAATTGGTTGTCCCATAAGTATTTATGGATGTGGACCTATTGATATTAATAGAAAAATCTTATGACCCGGTGGCTAGGGTTATCAGAAGTAAGGCTGGGAGACCTCTCATTTTAATCAATGCATATGAGATTAGGTTAGTTTTCAGGTTGAGTGGACCTACAAATTTCCATGAGCCAATTGATTTTGATAAGTTTAATGAAAATTATGAGGCTCTGAGGGTTTTTATCCGGAGTGGTCCATTGAGGGAACACTTTGCAGTAATTGGAGGATTGATGCTTGCAAGACCCAAAACCCTAGAACCTTTTCTAAAGAAGTACTTCAATTCTCATGCTCTAGGTGTGTACATGTCTTTATGCAAGATCTATGGTGAGGATGAGACTGACCCTATGCCCTTACATTTTATGTTCATGATGATTCAAATCTTGCATCTGGTGGTAGGGGTAAATTTTGATTTTGCACCATATTTGATTGAGTGTATACATAATGGTTTAGTTGGCATAGAAAAGGCTAAGGTAGATCAACCTTTTGGGTAGTACTCTTTATTGATGCATATGTTCATGTTTAAAGGAGAATATTTCTATGAGAAAGAAATGGAATTGGTTAAAAAGAAGGATGGTGAGGAGCTTCCAGTACAATTATGGAGCATGGATTTATCTTGGGATAGGGATGAGGCTAGCTTCATGAGATTTGACAAGGTATTTGCTTTAGGTTTGAGGTCACTTCTTGCACATGAAAACCCTAGGATCCCAAAGGCCTTGTTAGATTTTATTAGACCTAAGGAGTTTTCTCCTGAGCTGAAAATTGTTCATAATTGGGGTGACATCATTTTGTACCCAGTCTCTACAATATTTAGAGTATATGGTTTTAGGGGTACACCACATATATTGCCAAACTAGGTTCCCCTCAGGGTTGGCCTCATTGAAATTTTATGGTAGATTGGATGTTTGCAAGAAAAGGAATTGACAAGAAGGGGGAGAGGAACTATTTTCCCATTTTTTCACTATGGCCAACCATTTTGTTATTGCTAAAGGTGGTTGGGTGCACCTAGGAAATATTTTAAAACCTTTTGGAATGAGGACATCAGTAGAAAAATTTGTAGACCTAGAGGGGTTTTATCAGTTATTCAAAATAAGGGTAAAGGCTGGAGACATGGCCCATTAGTACCACTTCCTTGAAGACATCATCATAAATGAATTTTCTTTGCATGAGTAGGAAACCAAAAAGGAGAAGTGGTTGGTGAACAAAAGGACATTAGCCTTTGTGAACCATTTTGATAGTAAATATAACCCTCTAGGGGATATAAGGCCTTTTGGTGAGAAAATAAATAAGTTGATGGTACATTTTGAAGAAATAATGGGTGTCCTTAATGTGAAACAGGCTAAAGTGGTTGAGGCCAATCCTGATTAGGCAAGTATTGTGATGAGAAGGATTGCATGTGTCGTAGCTATAGCCCTGGGAGCTTACACTATACAATAAAGAATAGGGTATAGTGTGGTGAGGTCAAGGCAGGAGGTGGATGACTAGGGCAACAAATTAGAAGAAAGGCCCTCACCACCCAAGGAGAGTAGGATATATAAAAGACCTATTGTAGAATCTCTAGACGACCCTTCCCCCAAGAGGCCAAGAACTAAAGAGACAACTCAATCAAGTGAAGATGCCTATTCACCCTCTTAGTCCCCACTACAATTTGTAAATGAAGAAGAAGTAGCTGAACAACTAGTTCAACTAGGCAATGTGAGTGATGTGGTAATAACAGAGGCTGAGTTGCAATAAGAAATGCTAGAGGAACCAACTGCCCCTTCAATGGATGTGACAGTATCAGATTTCAAAGGTAAGGAACTAGATCCAGTAATTAAGGAGTCATGTAGCAGATTTTTGTCAGGTGACAATTTTGTAAAGTCTAGGGCTTTTTGTACAATTTTCCCGGAGGATGAATATTGTGGATTTTGAGAGAAAATGTGAGAAAATCAAAGAAGAACAACTTGAAAAAGAGGACTCTGCTATTAGAGATTAAATTAAAAAGGAAATGCTTGACAATTTTGGTAAGATCACCCCTGAAGAGGGAAGAAAGATGATTAGGGATGTTGGTGTTTTAATATTACCAGAGTGGGACATAACAAATGCTACTGTGTTTGATGTAGTTAAGAAAAGAACTAACACTGCCTACAACATAGAGGAAGAGGTTGTGGTAGCATCAAAAGGGGTGGTATTTAGTGATGATCATGTAGCTCTGGTAATGTGGTCACTACATAAACAAAGTAGAACAAAGAGAGATAAGGGAACAGGCACTAATCTAGTTGGTGGCTTGATGGTTAGGGGGGTGAGTGAGACCTCAACAGTGGAGGCTACTGATATAATAGTACAAGCTACAAGTTTTGCCAAGGCCACTGCATTGAAGGATAAACAGATCATGGATGAGCTTAGGCTCAAATGTGAAAAGTTAATGGAGGCATGTGATGCATAGAAGAGGAAAAATAGTGAATTAATGGAAAGGCTCACACAGTTGGTAGACACAACACCTCTACAATTTGAAATAGGTGAGTCTTCTACAAAGATGACTGCATCATCCCCTACACCACCTCCTAGCACAAGTCCCATTATATCTATTCCCTCATCTCCCATGGTTCCTAATGCCCAATTTGAGGAGGCATTACATGATGAAAAGGAAAAACTTAAAGCCTTAAAGGTAGAGGTGGTGAGAATATACGGAAAGAAAATTAATGGTACAATTTTGCATCTTTTCAGTAGTATTGATACTAGGTTTGTTTATTATAGGATCTCAAGGATTTTTTATATTTTAAATTCTTTTGATCAAGATAAAAATAAATTGGAGGAGATCCTTAATAAGTGGACTAGCAGAGAAAGTGAAATAGAGGAAATATATCCAATGGCTAAGGATCAAGCACAAGTGGACACTACAATGGAACAAACCTATGATCACATTATAGGTCTATTAGAGTTGGCCAATGTTAGGGAGTCAGTGCAAAGTGAGTCTAGATTCCTTCTCCTAGAATATTTTAGTAACCATTTTGATCTATTTCCTTGCATTTTGAAAAGCCTCAAAAATATTAAAGACCAGGAAGAATGGATGGAGGAGTTGGATTGAGCTCTCACATCAAAGATAAATAATATTGTTGTCAATGATGACAATTATTTGTTCGATAAAGTGATTGAGGAGATTATGACTATAAGGATGTATTTTGATTCCTTTGAGAAGAGAGCCAAATAGCTTAGAACCAAGTGTAAGCACCTAATTGAAGAAAATCATAAGGTTCTACAATTTGGGTGGCCAGATGATGTTGTTTTCAGTGAGTGGATCTCAAAGTTCAGTCAAGAGGCAACAAGTGTCCAAGTGGGACTAGAACCAACTCAAGAATGATGCTCCTTTCTGTGGTTGTCTACTTTTCTATTAGGAAAGTTTTTTTTGTAAGTGACCTTTTGTCATTTTGTGGAGAAGTAAAGTGTAACCAATTATTTTGTGACAAGTGTACCTTCCCATGTTCTGAAGCTTGTTGCAACCCTGTTCTATATAGGGATTCCATGACTAGGAAGAAGGGTCAGAGTTTTCTTTTTTTTGAAATCACTTTTGTGTCCTAGTAGGTTGGTCCATATAGTGTTCGGTAACAAAACTATTGATGTTTGTCTATCTTGATTTCAATCTTTAATGAAGAAAGTTGTTAGTCTTTGTCTTTGAGTTATTTTGAAAAGTTTTACAGAGAATCATAGTGAATGTATCTTTCTCAAAGTGATTAATACAAAGAGCATTGCAAGAATATTTGTGTCAAAAATCTTGTCTCCTTTTATTACTATTTTGATGATTTCATGGATATTTGAGCAAGTCTTAAATTTCATCTGCAACTCTTTTAGGTTGTATGTCATTTCATTGTTTCTATTGGTTCAATGAACCAAATAAAATTCTTCTATGATTTGATAGGATCACAAAATATAGTAAAGGATATCAATAAGTATAAGGTTTTATGATAACAACTGATATATTTACTTACAAAGTGAGAAAATAGGTCATAATCCTTATTATATCTCTATGACTCTATGATAATAACTCAATGGATAAGGCACTAGTCAATATTTAAGCAAATCAGGCCAATGTTCTAATACATCAAATAGATTCATTTCTAGCTACTCTGTGATCTACTTTGTGTCATTCAGTACAAGAAGTTTATATGACTAAATCTGCTTAATAGGGATTTGTAAATAAGAAGTTGTAAGGAGAAGTGTCAAATCCTAGGTGAACCCACCTTGGTTCTGGAGAGTCAGAAGTGTAGAAGGAGTTATTGTCCTTGTTAGTTTGCCAAAGGTTAGATAAGGTACTCTTAATATGGGAAATAGCTGATCCCTATGTGCATTTTGTTTGTTGTCTCTTGGTTATTCAAACATGTTGAATCATAAGCCAATAAAATGGTGACTCTGTTGGGGACTGTACTGTAGGCGTTGCAGTATTTGTCAGACCATTGTTTGTTGGGTTGGTAAAAAGTGTTTTCACAGGTCATTCTATTCATATGTATTGTATTCTATTTGGTATTATGTGTTTCTCTTGTACTGTTTGAAGTTTCCTTTATATTCTCAAGGTTTGTCTATCAAAATATTCCCATTAACGTGGGTGACGACTCAAAGGATTAGAACCAGTGTGCATTTACAAGTTGAAAACCATGGATAAAAGAAAGAACATGAGGGATTTTATTAGGAAACACCCAAAATTAAATCTAGAAGAGTTACCTTGGTCAGGAAAGAAAAAATGTCTTAGAAAAGGTGGTGAGTCTTCCAGTGCACCTGTGAGAGAACACAATAATGAGGGAGATGGGGTATTACACACATCTGCCAATGAAAATGAATCTATATACAAGAGTTTAAAATCTGATAGTGGTTTCTCTGAAGATAATTTATATGATACACTAGAGGTATTATATCAAGATAAAGTTATACCTCATCTAAATCAGAATGTGAGAGTAGGAAATAAAAGCCATGTATCAGGTTTATATCAAGATCAACTTATTTCTAAGAAACAACCAATGGAACCAAGACACATCCATTTCCCATATCAAAAGATTATTGATATGGATGTATATCAAGCTCTAATGATGTTATGATTGACCTAATTGATTTGGGTGCATTAAGATTACACCTAGTAGAGCAAGATGCCATATATAAGAGGTTGTAGAAAGAAAGAGAGGCTAAGACTATAAATGCTCTAATGGAAAGAGAGTCACTACTTAGAAAAATTAATGAGTTAAAAGAAAGGAATAAAATATTTGCTTCTTCTCCTAAAGCTTTACAATGTGATCTCTTTGGTGATCTTGTTGCCCTGAGAAGTGAGAAAGAACGTCTATTAGATGACCATGAGTTTGAACAAGAGGGACCTGTAATTAGAAAAGTACAAAGCTATATGTCTTAGCCCAAAGAAAAGGAAGGAAATGAATATACAAAGCTTATTATTGTTGATAACAACAAGGGTAAGCAAAAGGCAGTTGGGATCAAAATAAATGAGCATGTGGTTAAACCAAGATTCCACCACCTGCTTCAAGTTTTGACATAGAGATGGAAAAGAGAAGAAAAGAAAGAGATGATTTAGCAAAGGAATCAGAAAAAGCTGAGGTTGAAACATCTATTGCAGAAACAAGAAGGAAGATACAATTCTTGAAATCTTCATATGCAGATACTTCTGGACCATCCACAAATGAAATAGGTATGCCGTCCAAAACTACTCATGCTGCCTCACTTGGCAAAATTGATGTTCATAATATTCTTTCTTCTTCATCTGCTAAAATAGACGTTGAGCCTAAACAATAGTCAAATATGCATGTGGGTGGGGGAATGACAACTAGTGTTGGTCCAAGTGGATACACTAGATTAGGATTTCAAAGAAGACCTATACAATTAGAGGGGTATAGGAAAATTTGTTTTGATGGGATACCTGGTTATCCTAATACTATTCCAACTGAATTGAGAGATAAGGCAAGTGAGTTTGCTAGGAATAATGCTATAAGTTGTGAAGAACATCTCAAATTATTTATTGATATGTTAAATGATTATGAAGTCCAACATGAAGATGTGGTTATGAAATTGTTTGTTCAATCCTTAGTAGAAGATGTGAGGGATTGGTTTAAGAGACTTCTTGATCATAGTATTGATTCATGGGATGCATTTGAAAAGTGTTTTAAGGAACAATATGGTGATAAACCAAATGCTAGTTTCATGTTGAATGAATTCAACAACATAAGAAAAAATCAAAATGAATCGTTTTAGAGTTTAACATGAGATTTCAGAAAGGCATGCATAAATTGTTTCAAGTTGTGAGGTTAGATGATAATGTTTGTCTAACAACATACTTTAATTCTTTTGACGAAAAGGTGAGATATCTCCTAAGAGATAAAGAACCAAGAACTCTTAGGGATGCTTTCATGATTGCTTTGAATATTGAAAACAATATGAAAATATCTGGAAAACTAGGTGGGAAAAGAGATGACCCTAAGTTGTTTGGGAATAGGAGAAATGAGAGGGACAATGAGAGAACTATGTGAAATAAGAGGCAAGAGGATGACAAGTTGGATAAGGTTTTTAATGCACTGAAGGACTTGAAACCACCCAACAGTAGGAATGACAATATTTCTGCTATGGAAAAGCTCCAATTTAACATAATTTCAATAGGCATAATAAACCGTAGAATTTCCCTTATAACACCTAGTGGAAAGATGGTAAACCTATTTCCCCTCCTGCAAAGGGGAATAATGATAAGAATATCCTTGATCCACTATAAAAAAAAACCTCTGAATGTTGTGGAAGACACACCTTGATTGTATGGCCTGTCAATCACCCCACTCTTCAGAACATTGCGTAGTTGCACACTATAGCTGCCTACCAAGATGAGGATCTTGAGAAGTCATATCAGGAAGAAAACAATGATGACATTGGGTGCAATCTTGTTGATTCATACCTTGGACAAGAAGATGCCTTAGATTATGATGAAGAGATTGATATATGTTTGAAGAGACATAATAAAGCAATGTTCCATCAAGAAGTTTTTTCTGATGATGAAAATGTTGATGACAGGGCATGTAACATGACATGTATCTCAGAGGGAGTGAATTTGAGAAGACCCTCAAGGGAAGAGATTGCTAGAATCGCTGCAGAAATGGTTGCACAAGTGAAAACCAAAAGCATGAAAACAAATTATAATACTGGTAAGGATGCCAGTATGTTCATAAAGAATAGCATTTCCAAGGAACCCATTGGGAATCGAATAGTTGTAAAATGGAATCAAACCTATTCAAATATAATGTATGGGGGAAATATTAGATCCACTCCTAAATCCAAATTCTCAAAGGAGAGATCCAATTTGATAAACCAAAAGGTTAATGCACAATCGAATCAATCTATGGAGAATATGAAAGAGAGAGAAAAATCCTATATTTCCCTATGGTAGAATTGTGCTTGAAATCTAAAATAATTGAAATACAAGTACTAACCTCAAATTAGGGCAAATCTAGAAAATGCCAATTTATGATGTCTGTGTGTACTTTTAGGCAATTCTGCAACCTGCTTTGGATTGGAAATGTCGAGACGAAGAAAACCCATAAATCTTTTGTCTTTCCAATGGTAGGTAGTCTTTGACCCTCATAAAAGGTCAAAGGCTACATTCTTTATTTGAAGGTCGATTCTGACTTTGTTCACAAATCCCGGAAGTTCACCGAAAAGGGTATCCAAATTCGCTCTCAGATCCAAAATTCAGCACTTGCACCTACAAGAAAAAGGAGGTTTTATTTGTATGGGGGGGTTTGCCTTGGTCAAACTCCAATTTAGGAATTAACCTTGAAATTGAATTGAAATGTAGTGTATATAAACAAAGCAATTGAAACAATTCACCTCGCTTATGTTGAAGTCCTTGTAGAGGATTCAAATCCTTAAATCCACAAGTAGGAATGCTTCAATGGATGAACGTAGGATGTCTCAAATCAATGGCATTTGATCTTCAACACCAATCTTGAATAGATCTTTGCATATGAGGAGGCTTGGATGAATGTAGAAGAATGGATCTTCAAGGGGGCTCCAAAAAGATTGAATCCTTCAATGGCTAACAATGGATCTCCTTGGTGGATGAATGCTTGAACACTTGAATGCTTGAATGCTTGAATTCAATTTCTTGTACTTGAGAGCTTGCTCATGAAATTGCTTGAGAGATGTGGATGTGTTCTCACAAAACTTGATTTAGAAAATAAGGGAGGAAGGCCTCCTTTTATAGTAAACTAGGGCACAATCTTCTAGAGGGGCCACCTTGGAGAATTAAATCCCAATTAGGTCCTAACATTTAGAAAATATACCTAGATTAAATTTAATTTAAGGATTTACTATTCTGAAACCCGAAATGGCCGACCTAGAGGCAGCAAAACAAATATCCCCGAAACCCGACACTCGGAAATCAAGGAAATTTGAAATTTGGACAGGGGGTCAAGGATGAGCTCGACTCTAACCTAGGTCAGGGTTGAGGTCAACTCTAACCCATAAGGTCAGAGTTGAGGTCAACTCTGACCCATAAGGTTGACTTTGACCTTATGGTCAAAAACCTCAAGATCCTGACCCATAATGCTAGGAAGTGCAGATATGAAGTGAAAATCAGGTGCTGAGGAAAGCAGAACAGGGGGAAAAGCTAGATACATGCAAAGACCTGATCAAGGCACTTAACATGACCCCGAACCACTTACTCAGAGGGCTAAACACTCTTATCATGGAAGTGCTTTCATTTTAAGATGATACATTAAGCCCCCACTTTAGCAAGAGTATGGACTCGATGCAAACTCTTGGTAAAGGAGATCAGAATGAAAAGATAATCTTATCATAATCTAAGGGAAAAAGAGAAACCTTAAGCCCCCAGGGACTCAAGTCTTCATTGACTCCCAGATCACAATAAGAGAGACATCTCTAGAGAGAGAAAGAAAGGGTGTGATTACCTCGCCCAATGAGAAATTATGTTCCATTGTGAACCACACAAGGAAACAGTGCAACTGGAAAGATGGAATTGAAATGCCTAGTGAATGTGGCTACTCACTAGTCAACCCATCAAGGATTCACCCTTAGGAATATTCTATTCCATAAGAATAAAACCAAAAAACTAAAGAGATCCAGTCTTAAGGGCACCTCCGACCTTAAGGGATCAAAATATATGCATATACTTGAAACTGGAGGGATCAAGAGATATTAAAATATAAATCCATGCTTTAAGGATTAGTTACTAATCCAAAAAGGGAGAAAAGTAGTATCTTGAAAAATATGTGTGTATCGAAAAGTGTGTGTGTGTAATAGGTGAGCAGAGCATATGCCCCCACATTAAAGTCATTGCTGGCACTTTAACATGAGTAATGGCTTTAACAAAAACATAAACAATTCCACTGATTACATTTCCACGTCAAGATGCCCCCAGACAAAGACAAATCAAGGGAAATATCACAAAAACATACAAATAACACAGAAGGGATCTACCTATCATGGGATCAGTATGATCATAAGATAATATATATATGATATTATTGCAAATGAATTGACATCATTCCCCAAAGAAAGTAGAACTACGATCATAAAGAAGGAAAGATCACATAAGATTATACGAAGGAGAATCTTTTCAGACCATGACATCGAGACCAAAAAGAATTAGTGCTACCATATCTCGAATCCAAGTGGATTACACAAGGAAACATTACAAACAATAGCACATTTACAACATAACATTGAACAATGCATAGAAGAATAGAGGTACATATAGAGGAATTTGAACAACAGTTTTGATTCCTTCATCACCTTGCACCAACTGAGTAACAAGGATCGTATAAAAGAATCTAACAACATTTAGCAAACACATTATGGGAGAAGCACAGTACAACAGGCAACACACACAACAAAGCTACCACGAAGGACAAGCTGATCAAGCGTGCCACCTTCTCTCCCCATCTTGTTGTATATCATTTAGGGAAGTTGGGTAACTTGCAAGAGGGACTATATCCAACACAGTAGGAATGATAGCCAGTTCCAAACAAGCATCCTCTTGAGAATCACAATGTTTGACACTAGGTGTAAGAGTTAATTGTGATGAAAGCATATTAGGTAAATCAATGTCAATGTCAATAGTCTCATATTCATCATTAACATCATCAATATCATCAAGAGTATCTTCTTCATCCAAATTAATCAAAATAGGATCTAGATACGAATAGAATCATCATAATCATGCATCTTAACATCATTATTAGTAACAACTTCTTCTAACCCATCATGCATAGATTTATCCAAAGAAGGTAGAGATATTTGAAGAATAGAATTACGAGCTTTAGCATGAGCACGACGCTTCTTACGATGTTCATTAGCAGATCAATTACATTTTGATTTATTTGAAATAGGTTGAGAACCAGGAGGAACAATCACAGGATCCTTCACAAGTTCTTTAGGAAGATCAATAGGATTATCAACAATAGGAGGAATAATCACAGGATCTGTCTTAGGTTGTTTAGGAAGAGCGATAGAAGGAACTTGATTAATAGAACTAGAAGCCATAGTTAAATGAGGTATAGAAGGTGTAGGAAAAAGACCACGATTAATATCCATAGGAGGTATGCTTAATTCAATAATCTTACGATGTTTATAAGCTTGATATGAACAAAAAAGATTATCAGGTCTAGGAGAACATGAATTAGGTAATGAAGGCCAAAAGAAATCAAGAGAAGCATAATCTCTGGGCCTAGAAGGTTGATATAAACTATGATTAATCATCTTCACTTCTTCATCATGAATGAACTTAAGACACTTATGGATAGGTGAAGCAACAACATGCATGGCATTCAACCAAGGCAAACCTAGCTTAACTTGAAATTGATCAGAAGTAGGAACCGCAATAAAGGTAGTGTTCACAATTTTTCCACAAAGTTCAACTGGTAAAGTAATAGAACCAAATGATGGATAAAGAAAACCATTACAAGTTTGAATCCACACATCTGATGTATCATAAGAATCACATTGTAAGCTTTTCATAAAAATATTTTCTTCAGTAATCACATTGACTAAGGATGTAGGATCAACAAGACAACGACGAGTAGGTTTCTGTGAAATCCTAGCAGAAATGTAAAGGGGACCATCAAGAGCTTTAATAGTCTCAGAGTCATCAAAGGTAATCAAAAGTTCCTGAGGTCTTTTATTCTTAGGTTGTTGTCGAGGTTTAGGTTGAGTCTTCAGTTTAGGATTAGGTTTTGGTCAAGGTTGAGATTGAACTTGAGGTTGAGGTGGAGGTTGAGGTGGAGATATCGATTGACCAACATGCTCCACTTGATTAACAACATGACTGAGATCATCCATCTTTGAATCATACACAATTTCCACAGCAGATGGTTGAGCAATGGTATTAGTATCATGTGTAGGTAAAGGATTCGTATAGATTTGAAGTTTTTGATTAGGAGGAGAAACAAATTTGTTACCACTACCATCAAGATTATCAACATATAAGGAATTAGAGTCAATTAAGTCTTGAACCTTATGTTTTAGAGAATAACACTTCTTAGTATCATGACCATTCTGACGATGATATTGACAAAAAGCATTTTGATCAAAAGATTTAGAGGCAATCGTAACAGGTAAAAGAGGTCAAATAGGAGGTAAAGTAATCATATTAGCAGTTAAAAACCTATTCATAATAGCATGTAAACATTCAGAAAGAGGAGTAAACATATGATTTAATTGAAAAGCAATGGATGCAGAAGTGGCATTGTGAGATGCAACAACAACTTGATCAACAACTGCATTCACTTGTTTGTTTATCTTGACATAGTTGTTGAATTTTTGAATTTTTTTTGGATTAGGAGCAGCATCACTCTTATCAACTAGAACAGGAGCCATTGGAGTGTTGCTCTCAAATTGACTCACTTATAATTGATAATGATGAAGTACTGCACAAAGTTGTTGAAAAGAGGTAAATTTAGTAAGCAAAATCTTATCTCTAATATCTTTTTGCAAATTTGAAATAAACATATGTTGAATATCAATATCAGGAACATGGTAGGAAATCTGAGCATGCAAATGCTTAAATCTACCAATAAATTCAGTTAATTTTTCTTTAGCACTTTGTTTACAATGCATCAAATCAGTCAAAGACACTTGCGGGCCAATGTTGTTTTGAAATTGTTGAATAAAGGCATTAGCAAGTTTTGGAAAGGAATCAATAGAATAAGGAGGCAAGGAACAATACCATTGTAAGGCCTTGTCATGGAAGGTTCTAGCAAATAGTTTGGCTAAAATCCTATGGTCATGAGCATAATCACTACAAAGGATTTGGAATGTTTTAACATGATGAACAGGATCTCCTTTTCCATTATAATTCTCAAGACGAGGCATATCAACTTGCTGAGGAATAGGAGTACGAATAATATCCAAAGACAAAGGACTTCCCATGTCACATGTAGGGATACTAAACTTGTTTTTAGTTAAGGAAGCAAGTTGTTGTTGTAAGGATGACATAGTTTGAGCCAAACTGATGATTGTTGAATCATTAGAGGAAATAGGAGGAGGAGCAACATTAGACACACTAGGTAAAGTGTAAGAAGCTGCAAGAATAGAAGACACAACTAGAGGAACACTAGGGATCACAGTTGGAAGAAGATTGGAATAAGTAAAAGGAACATTATGATATGAAGGCTGTGATGTAGGAAGGGACATAAGAGGAACACTCATAGGAATAGAGGGAACCGTCACAGTCACTAAAGAAGGAGTATAGGTAGGAATACTAGGTAAAGGATTAGAAGGGGGTTCAACACTAATGATAAGAGGAATCACCCCTAAATCTTGAGCTTCTTGAGCTAAAGGTTTAACATTTGAATGCACAAGGTGAGTAATACCACGCAAGAGGTTAACACCTTGATCATTATCATGGAGAACTTTCTTAAGAGCCTCTATAGCTTGAATAGAATCTTGATTATGGTTCTCTTGAATAAGCCAATTACCCATTTTATCAAGTTCAGTTGAAAGCTTTTGAACTTGTTCAGGAGAAACTCTTAAAGCGTCATCCTCATCATGAGATGAGTGAGAAGAGTTTTGCTCCATAGTAGGATTGGAATCATGAAGAATCAAATTATCATTCGGGATCCTAAGGAAAGGAGAGGAAGATTCAGGATCAAAGGCACCCATGAGTCTACAACTTCTTCTAATCGGAATGTTATAAGTAGGACTAGTAGTAGTAAAGCTCATAAACCAATGTAATGCAAATGAACTAAACTAAGAACACACAAAGCATGAATATTTTTGTATTTTTGAAATCTAATTAGCATGCAAGATCTAACACAAAGGAGAAATCTAATACTAACAAGATAAAATGAAATGTAACACCAAAAAGAAAGAGAGTAAGCTACTTGGGTTCACCAAAATGAATAATTGTAAAATGGAATCACACCTATTCAAATGTAATGTATGGGGGAAATATTAGATCCACTCCTAAATCCAAATTCTCAAAGGAGAGATCCAATTTGATAAACCAAAAGGTTAATGCGGAATTGAATCAATCTATGGAGAATATGAAAGAGAGAGAAAAATCCTATATTTCCCTATGGTAGAATTGTGCTTGAAATATAAAATAATTGAAATACAAGTACTAACCTCAAATTAGGGGAAATCTAGAAAATGCCAATTTCTGATGTCTGTGTGTACTTTCAGGCAATTCTACAACCTGTTTCTGATTGGAAATGCTGAGATGAAGAAAACCCAGAAATCTTTTGTCTTTCTGACGGTAGGTAGTCCTTGACCCTCATAAAAGGTTAAAGGCTACATTCTTTATTTGAAGGTCGATTCTGACTTTGTTCGCAAATCTTGAAAGTTCACCGAAAAAGGTATCCAAATCCGCTCTCAGATCCAAAATTTTGCACCTACACCTGCAAGAAAAAGGGGGTTTTGTTTGTATGGGGGGGGGGGGTTTGCCTTGGTCAAACTCCAATTTAGTAATTAACATTGAAATTGAATTGAAATGTAGTGTGCATAAACAAAGCAACTAAAACAATTCACCTCACTTGTGTTGAAGTCCTTGTAGAGGATTTGAATCCTCAAATCCACAAGTAGGAATGCTTCAATGGATGAATGTAGGATGTCTCAAATCAATGTCATTTAATCTTCAACACCAATCTTGAATAGATCTTTGCATATGAGGAGGCTTGGATGAATGTAGAAGAATGGATCTTCAAGGGGGCTCCAAAAAGATTGAATCCTTCAATGACTAACAATGGATCTCCTTGATGGATGAATGCTTGAACACTTGAATGCTTAAATTCACTTCCTTGCACTTGAGAACTTGCTCATGAAATTGCTTGAGAGATGTGGATGTGTTCTCACAAAACTTGATTTAGAAAATAAGGGAGGAAGGCCTCCTTTTATAGTGAACTAGGGCACAATCTTCTAGAGGAGCCACCTTGGAGAATTAAATGCCAATTAGGTCCTAGCCTTTAGAAAATATACCTAGATTAAATGTAATTTAATGATTTACCATTCTAAAACCCAAAATGGCTGACCCAGAGGCGAGAAAACAAATATCCCCGAAACCTGACACCCGAAAATCAAGGAAATTTGAAATCTGGATAGGGGGTCAAGGACGAGCTCGATTATAACCTAGGTCAAGGTTGAGGTTGACTTTGACCCATAAGGTTTAATTTGACCTTGTGGTCGAAAACCTCAGGATCCTGACCTAGAATGCTAGGAAGTGCAGATATGAAGTGAAAATCAGGTGCTGAGGAAAGCAGAACAGGGGGAAAAGCCAGATACATGGAAAGACCTGATCAAGGTGCTTAACATGACCCCAGACCACTTACTTAGAGGGATAAATTATCTTATCATGGAAGTGCTTCCATTTTAAGATGATACAGGAATAAACCAAAGGGTGAATACATTGTGAAAGTAAAAAATGTTAAGGGAAAGAAATGGGAGCCAAAAAGAGTTGAAGTTGCAAATATGTCCCTTGCATAAAATAATGATAACCAAAAGGAAGTTGAGTGGCCAGTTGATATGATGGCTAAGAATTTTTAAAAAAATTTATGACTACAGTCGATACATCTGAGAAGCAGAAATATGCTAAATGTATGAAAATTGACATTCCTTCTTCTACCCCTGTTGATATGTTGTCAATGTTGTCTCAAATTACTATTAAGGTTCCCCTGTCTAAATTGTTGAGGATCCCTGAACACAAAGATAGAGCCCTAGCATGGGTTGATAATGTCCAAGACAATAATAATATTGTTTGTAACATAAGTGAGCCCCAAGTTGAGGCAAACAAAATAATGGAAGTTCAAGGAGTGGTATCTCAGATACCACCTATGTATTTGGATAGTTCTATAAATTCCTACCTTGAGAACATAGATCCATTCTTCTTGAGCATCATAATAAATGGAAGAATAGTAAAAAATTGCTTGATTGATTTAGGAGCATCAAACACTGTGATGCCATTTAAAATCATGGAAAGATTGGGTCTAAAGGTTGACACTGTTCAAGGTAGATATTATGCAATGGATCAAAGAGAGGTACCAGTTATTGGTACTATTAATGTACTATCCTATAGACTTGCATCCTACCCTGATAAGGAACTAACTATGAGTATCTTGGTTGTAGATATACCACCTCATTATGGGATGCTATTGTCTAGAAAATGGAGTGTTGCAATGGGTGGAAGTTTGCAGTGTGATTTGTCCTATGCAACTTTCAAAATTGATGACAAGTTTGTCAAGATTGATAGAGAGCCAAGAGTTACCCACATGATTGAACAAGACATTGATAATGATACTACTTATTTTGTGGATACTGACATTAATGCTTTCAGGGCAGAAGTCATTGTACTTGAAAAGGAACCTTTCTTACCTCTTATCTCTATGGAAATTAATGCCAAATCAAAAAAAGGGTGACCTATGGATAATGTACTTTGATGGTGCAAATTACAAATATGGTTCAGGACCATGTATTCTAGTTATTTCTCCTAATGGGAATACTTACAAATTATCTTTCACATTAAGTTTCCCTTGCACAAATAACATAGCAGAGTATGAGGCATTGTTGATAGGATTAAGATTGTCCCACAAGCATGGAATCAAGTGCCTAAATGTGGTGAGTGACTCTAAATTGGTAGTGTCTTAAGTAAGGTCAATCTATGCTTCCAAAAATAAAAGATTGAAGCAATTTAGGAATGTTGTTTGGGATATGGTTCAAAGTTTTGATGCATTCAATATTGTGTGGAAGGATATAAGTAATAATAAAGTGGTTGAATTGTTAGCCAATATTGCAATCAATCTGAATGATATAACTTTTGCAGGAATCTCTAAGGTTGAAATTTAGACTAGACCAAGTATACCGAATAATGTTGAGAATTTGTAGGTCTTTGAGGATGACCAAGATATTTTGAGATTTCTAAATTGTGAAGCTAAATACTATGGCCAAGAGCTTGATTGTGTAGCCTTGGTGGAGATCACTGAAGGAAAGGAAAATATCCTTGGAAATGAAGTCTTGTAGCTCAAGCAAACAAGGTTCCTAAGGGACTTGTTGTTTTGGAAATTGTTTTTGATAATCATGATAGGGTCCAAATGGATACAAAAAAGAGAGATCAGATGGATTTAGAAGAAATCAACCTTGGTACAGAGGAAACACCTAAGAAGGTATAGGTTGGAAACAAATGTCCCCAAAGGTGAGAAAAGCTTTGATTGAACTATTGAGAAAATTTAGGCATGTTTTTGCATGGTCCTATGATGATTTAAAGGTTTATAGAGAATATTTGTTTCAGCATATTATTCCTTTGAAAATAGATGCCAAACCTTTTAGGCAAAAACAAAGGCCAATCAATCCTACCCTGGCACCTAAAATGAAAGAATAATTGATGAAGCTCAGAGATGCTAGAATTATAAAGCCTATCAGAAATTCCTCTTGGGTATCAAATTTAGTGCCTGTCAGGAAGAAGAATGGAGATATCATGTTATGTGTAGATTTCAGAAATTTGTATATCTCTTCTTTAAAAGACAACTACTGACTGCCTAACATGGAGGCAATGTTGCAAAGAGTGACTAGCTCTAATTTGATGTCCATGATGGATGGTTTCTTTGGTTATAATCAAGTAATTGTAAAGGAATCAGAGCAGTTCAAAACTACCTTCACAACACCTTGGGGAACATATGTGTATGTTAGAATGTCATTTGGCTTAACAAATGTTGGTGCTACTTTTCAAAGAGCAATGGATGTTGCATTTGTTGAATTCATTAATGATTTTCTTGTAGTATATTAGGATAATTTGACTGCATACTCCAAGAAGGAAGAAGACCATTGCCTACATCTAGAGAAAATATTTGTAAGGGCCTTGGAATATGGTATCTCTCTAAACCCAAGAAAATGTGTATTTTCTGTGACTAAGGGTAAGTTATTGGGTCATCTAGTTGGAAAGCATGGAGTAAGAATTGATCTTGAGAGAGTAATTTCCATTGACAAGATTCAAAGGCCAAAAAATGTGAAATGAATTCAATCCTTCTTCAGCCAAGTAAACTTCTTGAGAAGATTTGTTACAAATTTTGCTGAAATCAGTAGACCGATCTCAAAGATGTTGAAGAAAGGGTTTGAGATTAAGTGGGATGGTGAACCTGATGAAGCCTTCAAGAACATTAAGCAAGCTATAAAAAATGCACCTATGCTCAAAGCACTAGATTACAATATTCCAATGCATATATTTTATTTTGCCTCTTTTCATATTGTTGTAGAAAAATATTGAGGGTTTTGAACAACCCATTACATTCTTTAGCAAGTCATTACAAGTTGTTGAACTGGAATATGACATGAATGAAAAACAAGCATATGCACTTGTAAGGGCTATTAAGGCTTTTAGATGCTATATCATGAGAGCAAAAGTAATTAATTTTGTGCCAAGTGTTGCAGTAAAAGACATCTTCTCACAACATGAACTATCTGGAAGAAGATGCAGATGGATAAATAGGATCCAAGAATTTAACAATGATATTCATATCACCAAGTTGGTCAGAGGTCAGGGGTTGGCAAAATTAATGGCCCAATCTACCCTCAATGCTAATCAAATCAATCAAATGGAGGTTGATTGCACCTATGATATGGATGGATGCATTTGGTATCAAGATATCATTTATTACTTGAAAAACATGAAGTGTCTACTAGGACTCGATGATAATAAAAGAAGAGCTTTGAAATTACAAGCAATCAAATATATTATCATCAGATCCAATTTGTGGAGAAGGAATCTAGATTGTATTGTATTGAAATGCGTAAATGAAGATCAAGCTGACAACTTGATAAGGGAGATGCATGAAGGAATCTGTGGCATACACTACATGGGTAAAACTACTGCTCAAAAGGTTTTGAGAGTAGGATTTTGGTGGCCTACAATTTTTAGGGATGCTGAAAAGCTGGTAAGAAATTGTGATGCTTGTCAAAGATTCTCTAGCAAGTTGAAATTCTTAAGAAATGTACCATTGAAACCACTTGAGGTGCAAGCTCCTTTCCAACAATGGGGAATGGTCTTTATAGGATAAATTACAAACAAGTCAAATGGAGGACACTCTTAGATCCTAATTGCCACTAACTATTTTACAAAGTGGGTAGAAGTTGTTCCCACAAGAAATGCAATTAACAAAGTGGTAACTGACTTCCTATTGAATAACATTGTTACTAGGTTTGGTTGCCCTGAGAGGATTATGTGTGATAATGCAATGTGTTTCAAATCCAGTGAATACAAGGAATTTTGTGAAGGTCTAGGAATTAAAATGTCATATTCATTCTCATACCATCCAAAAGGCAATGGGAAAGTAGAATCCACAAATAAGAGCTTGATAAAGATTCTTAAGAGGATCCTTGAAAAGAACAAAAAGGCATGGAACTCAAAATTGTCATTGGTTGTGTGGGCCGATAGGGTGACTGTTAAGAAGGCAATTGGGTGTGCACCTTTTGATTTGGTGTATGGGATACAAGCAAGAATGCCTCAGAATAACTTGTTGGAGATGTACAAATTTGTCCAACTGTATTATGAGGATCTAGATGATGAGATGCAATTGAGGATAGAAGATTTAATTCAATTGGATGAAACTAGAAGATAATCAACTTCAAAAATGCAAAGATGTAGTTACAAGTGAAGAACTTGTATGACAAAAAATTTATAGAAAGAAAATTTGAATTAAATGACTTGGTGTTATTGTGGAATGCTAGGTTGGAAGACAAAGGAAAAAATGGAAAATTTGATCCAATATGGTTGGGACCATATTTGATTCATGAGAAATGGGGCCCAGATTCATACATCATCAAAGAACTCTCTGGTGACATTCAGGAATTGCTTGTTCATGGATAATTCCTAAAGAAATACTTTTACTGAAGGTATATTTTATCCATGAACAGTAGTTAGGTTTTGTACATTCTATAAATTTTGTAAATAAGTGTGGTGTGTTTTTTTATGTCTGGTTTGCCTCTGTAAATAAGTTTTTGCCTAGTGCTCTCTGCAGTTATCATAACTATCAAGTTTGTGGTCTCCTCTGCCAATGATTCTAAGTTCTTGCATGGACACAAGTTACCCATCATCCCCAAACAAAGCCATTGTTGGTCATTTTTAATGTCTTAATGCAATATTTTATGAAAATGACCTAGTTTGGAAATAGGGTTTATTAATTTTGCAAAGGGTTTTAAAATTTTCATTTTAAATCATGAAAACCCTATCTTATTCTATTTTTGTGTTACCTTTTTGTTTTAACTTAAACCACTTAAGTCACGTGTTTTAAGTTGTCGGGCAGGGCCACTTTCCTTTCAAAGTTATTAAGCCTAGTGGGTCCTTTTAATTTTTACTAAGTCTATAGTTCCAGGCGATATATTATTTCCCTAAGTCTCGATGTGTATTAAATTGTGTCTGATCTCGGATTAATCTAACAGTTGTCATGATCTGCTTAAAGAAGATTTAAAGACTTTGTCCTTTGTGGCATCATGACAGTGTGACACCTAGCAGATGGTGGACCCAGAGCGGAGCTCAAGACAAGAGATAAGCATCCGTTAGATCAACATTGATCTAACAACTGTTGTATTGCCACTATAAAAAGATATGTGAACTTTATCCTTCATGACATTGTGACCTTGTGACATGTGTCCCCAGTGACATCACATCATAAATGTGAATAAAGTTGAATGAATAGTCAAATTAAAGAGGATCCAACAGTCGTCGCAAGCCCATGATCAAAAGATGCAAGGTCTTTTATTATTGTGGCTTCACAACAAGGCACCATGTGTCCAAAGATGGAAGACTCAAGGATGGTTAGATTAAGGAAGATCTGATGGTTATCATGAAACTGTGATAGAAAGTTAAAAGGTCTTTATCCATTGTGGCTTCATGATAGTGTGACATGTGTCATTGGTGATGTCACATTGCTCGGTCCTTAAGGTGTTTAAAGAAGGGTTAGATCAAGGAAGATTGACAATTGTTGCAAGCCCGCGATGGGAAGTTGCAAGGATTTTAGTCATCATGGCTTCTCGACTGAGCAAAACATGGCCAAGATAGAAAAGTTACAAGAGATGCTGATGTTTCTTTGCCAGTTGGTTGCCATTTCATTGGTTGACTTTCCAGGGTGGATTTTTAAATTGGATCCAGTCTTAAAAGGTGTGATTTGAGTCGTAGGATCTATTTGTATGGGATTTCATCGACGATGAAAATTTAAATTTTTTAAAAGAACGTTTGATCACTGACAACATTCAATTCAATCTCTTAGAAACTTATTGCGAAGTGTACGATAGTTTTTAGTTGTTGAGTAAATAGTTGTTTGATGGGATCTTCTTTTCACAAAGCTTTCATCGATGATAGAGCAAGATTGTTTTCTTGAGCGTAGAAAAAAGCTGAGAATTTATAGTAAGACAGAGCTTAAAGGGTTGCAGAATTATGTTACAATGTAAAATAACAAGTAAGTTTCTCTCTACAATTGTGTCGGTGTGAGCATTTTTTAGTAGACTGTGTGGGATAAATTTAAGAACATAAACCCTTGTTGTAGAAACCATGGCACCACGAAGGGATTTTACATCTAAAATTGAATACAAGGATAGGGTAGTTTATGATGATTTTCTAGTTCAGTTAGACCATTCCATATATGATATGGTTGTCAGGAAGAAATTGATTCCAACTGCGCCTAGGTTGAAGGTTGATGAGGGATATACAACAAAAGTAATTGGTTGAGAGATGCCCAAACAACCATGAGTGGCTTGAAGATCTTCAAGATTTGGTTTAGCCAAGGAAATTTGTATGCTCTGTATTGTAATGCATGGGAGCTGGACATGGGCAAATTGCTTGTCCTGGGAGTATTTATGGATGTGGACCTATTGATATTGATAGCAAAATCTTATGACCCGGTGACTAGGGTTATCATAAGTAAGGCTGGGACACCTCTCGTTTCAATCACTGCATATAAGATTAGGTCAATTTTTAGGTTGAGTGCACCTATAGATTTCCATGAGCCAATAAATTTCAATAAATTAAAGGAAACTTATGAGGTTTAGAGGGTTTTTTATCAGTAGTGATTGATTGAGGGAACACTTTGTAGTAATTGGAGGGTTGACGCTTGCAAGACCCAAAACCCAATAACCTTTTCTAAAGAAGTACTTCAAATCTTGTGCTCTAGGTGTGTACATGTCTTTATAAAAAATCCTTGGTGAGGATGAAATTGACCCTATGCCCTTACATTTTATGTTCACGATGATTCAAATCTTGCATACGGTGGTAGGGGTAAATTTTGATTTTGCACCATATTTGGCTAAGAGTATACATAATGGTTTAGTTGGCATAGAAAAGGCCAAGGTAGATCAACCTTTTGGGTGGTACTCTTATTTAATGCATATGTTCATGTTTAAAGGAGAATCTTTTTTTGAGAAAAAAAAGGATTTGGTTAAAAAGAAGGATGGTGAGGAGCTTCCAATACAATTATGGAGCATGGATTTCTCTTGGGATAGGGCTGAGGCTAGATTCATGAGATTTGACAAGGTATTTGCTTCAGGTTTGATGTCACTTCTTGCACATGAAAATCCTAGGATCCCAAAGGCCTTGTTCGATTTTATCAAACCTAAGGAGTTTGCTCCTGAGCTAAAAATTGTCCACATTTGGGGTGCCATAATTTTATACCCAGTCTCTACAGTCTTTCAAGTATATGGTTTTAGGGGTGCACCACATATATTTCCATACCAGGTTCCCCTTAGGGTTGCCTCACTAAAATTTTGTGGTAGATTGGATGTCTGGAAGAAAGGGAGTTGACGGGATGGGGGAGAGGAACTATTTCCCCAACCTTCACTATGGCCAACCATTTTGTTATTGCTAAAGGTGGTTGGGTGCACCTAGGAAATATTTTGAAACCTTTTGGGATGAGGAAATCATTAGAAATATTTGCAGACCCAGAGGGGTTTTATCAGTTATTCAGAATAAGGGTAAAGGCCAGAGACATGGTCCATCAATTCCACTTCCCTAAATATATCATTAGAAATAAATTTTCTTTGAAAGAGTAGGAAATCAAAAAGGAGACGTGCCTGGTGTACAAAAGGACCTTAGACTTTGTGAACTATTTTGATAGTAAATATAACCCTCTAGGGGATATAAGGCCTTTTGGGGAGAAAATAAATTATTTGATGGTACATTTTGAAGAAATAATGGGTGTCCTTAATGAGAAAAAAAGGCTAAAGTGGTTGAGGCCAATCCTGATCAGGCAAGTACTGTGATGGGCAGGATTGCACCTATCCTAGCTATAGCCCCAGGAGCTTACACTATACAAAAAAGAGTAGGGTATAGTGTGGTCAGGTCCAGGCAGGAGGTGGATGACAAGTGCATGAAATTAGAATAAAGGCCCTCACCACTTAAGGAGTGTAGGATATACAAAAGACCTACACTAGAATCTCTAGATGACCCTTCCCCCAAGAGACCAAGAACTGAGGAGACAACTCAATCAAGTGAAGAGGCCTATTCACCCTCTCAGTCCCCACTGTAGTTTGTAAATGAAGAAGTAGCTAAACAATTGGTTCAACTAGGCAGTGTGGGTGATGTGGTAATAACAAAGGCTGAGTTTCAAGGAGTGCCAGAGGAACCAGCTGCTCCTTTAATGGATCTAACAGTAGCAGAGTTCAAAGGTAAGGAACTAGATCTAGTAATTAAGGAGTCATGTAGCAAATTTTTGTCAGATGATAATTTTATAAAGTCTAGAGCTTTTGTACAAATTGCTTGGAGGATGAATATTATGGAAATTGAGAGCAAATGTGAGAAAATAAAAGCAGAATAACTTGACAAAGAGGACTCTGCTATTAGAGAAGAAATTAAAAGGAAATGCTTAACAATTTTGGTAAGATCACCCCTGAAGAGGAAAGAAATATGATTAGGGATGTTGGTGTTTTAATATTGCCAAAGTGGGACATAGTAGATATTGTTGTGTTTGATGCGGTCAGGAAAAGGATTGACACTTCTTACAACACAGAGGAAGAGGTTGTGGCAACATCAAAGGGGTGGTATTTAGTGATATCATGCAGCTCTAGTAATGTGGTCACTATAGAAATAGAGTAGAACAAAGAGAGATGAGGGAATGAACATTGATCTAGTTGGTGGCTTGATGGTTAGGAGGGTGAGATCCTTAATAAGTGGATTGGCAGAGAAAGTAAAATGGAGGAAATATATTCAATGGCGAAGGATAAAGAACAAGTGGACACTACAATGGAGAAGACCTATGATCACATTACATGTCTATTAGAGTTAGCCATTGTTAGGGAGTTAGTGCAAAGTGAGTCTAGATTCCTTCTCCTAGAATATTCTAGTAAGAATTTTGATCTATTTCCTTGCATTTTGAAAAGCCTCAAAAAGATTAAAGACCATGAAGAATGGATAGAGGAGTTGGATGTAGCCCTCACATCAAAGATAAATATTATTATTGTCAATGATGACAATTATTTGTTTTGTAAAGTGATTGAGGAGAGTATGACTGCAAGGATGTATTTTGATTCCTTTGAGAAGAGAGCCAAATAACTTAGAACTAGGTGTAAGCACCTAATTGAGGAAGAGTAGAAGGTTCTGTAGTTTGGGTGGCCAAATGATGTTGTTTTTAGCTAGTGGATCTCAAAGTCTAGTCTAGTTGCAATAGGTGTCTAGGTGGGACCATAACCAACTCAAGAATGATGCTCCTTTCTGCGGCTGCCTGTTTTCTATTAGGAAAGTTTTTTTTGAAAGTGACCTTTTGTCATTTTGTGGAGAAGTAAAGTGTAACCAATTATTTTATGACAAGTGTACCTTCCCATGTTCTAAAGCTTGTTGCAACCCTATTCTATAAAGGGTTTCCAAGACTGGGAAGAAGGGTCTGATTTTTCTTTTTTTTGAAAGCACTTTTGTGTCCTAGTAGGTCGGTCCATACAGTGTTCAGTAACAAAACTATTGATGTTTGTATATTTTGATTTCAAGATTTAATGATGAAAGCTATTAGTCTTTATCTTTGATTTATTTTGAAAAGTTTTAGAGAGAATCATAGTGATTGTATATTTCTCAAAGAGATTAATACAAAGAGCATTGCAAGAATATTTGTGTCAAAAATCTTGTCTCCTTTTATTACTATTTTGATGATTTCATGGATATTTGAGCAAGTCTTAAATTTCATCTGCAACTCTTTTAGGTTGTATGTCATTTTATTGTTGCTATTGGTTCAATGAGCCAAATAAAATTCTTCTATGACTTGATAGGATCACAAAATATAGTAAAGGATATCAATAAGTATAAGGTTTTCTGATAACAACTGATATACTTACTTACAAAGTGAGAAAATAGGTCATAATCCTCATTACATCTTTGTGACTATGTGATAATAAATCAATGGATAAGGCACTAGTCAGTATTTAAGTAAAGCAGACCAATGTTCTAATACTATTCATGGTAAAATCAAAATCAATTTTAAATCATTGAAAGAAAGAAATAAAGGCTTAAAGAATGGTCATCTCTTAAAACTGTGATCAAATAGATTCATTGTTAGCTACTCTGTGATCTACTTTGTGTCATTTAGTAAAAGAAGTGTTATATGACTAAATCTTCTTAATAGGGATTTGTAAATAAGAATTTGTAAGGAAAAGTGTCAAATCTCAGGCGAACCCGCTTTGGTTCTGGAGGTTCAGAAGTGTAGAAGGAGTTATTGTCCTTGTTAGTTGGCCCAAGGTTTGATAAGGTACTCTGAATATGGTAAATAGTTGATCCCTAGGTATATATATATATATATCTTGGTTATTCAAATCTGTTGAATCAGAAGCCAACATGTTGCACAAAAACAAAGGACCGTATCTTCAAATGACTATCACAGCGTCAAAAAACTTAATACCAGAGATTGCAAAGTTAAACAACCTTGATATTCAAGCCTTTTAGGGCTTATATAGCCTCTAACCATGAGGTTTGGGTGGTTACAACCTCTATTTGACCTAAATCATTGGTCGGTCCCCTTAAGACAAAAATTTGTCATGCAACTTTACAAAATTTCAAAAGTTGTCGTGACAACTTTTTAGCAACTTTTGCATAGTTGCTCACCTCACATCCCAAAACACTTCTAGGCTCGTAATGTGTTATAAAAACATATTTAAATATATTTTGGTCCATTTTAGACCATAACTAAACAATAGGACAACATTTCCACACTTGGGTCCTTTTGCCACTTCTTAGGACCAAGCTAGGTCATAAGGACACCCTAGCTTTCAAACTAGACTCAACTAACTCAACCTAAAATTGACTAAACCCACTAACCTCCTATCACTCCTAGGATCTCTTGGAGCCTTTATTAACCTCCTAGTCTGGCTAGGACCAGTACAAGCCAAAACAAGGGAAGGACTTCTTAGCCCAAGTCCTAGGTGCTCCTGCACCAGACTTGGATGCTTGAATTGATATGATCTCCTTGTGTTGTGATTGTGTTGATTTCCATTAGTGTTGAATGCATGGAAATGGATACCTTTATGTAGAGATCTCAAAGTAAAATCACCTTTAGGCTAACTTAGAAAAATGATAATTACCCATGGAGCATACCTTTGGGGAGTGTGAAACTGTAATACCCCTCACATAGTATGATTTTATATATGCTATGATGTCATTTATATTTATGGATTTACTGACTCCATACCTGCATGTGCATGGATTGCATGTATGTTTTATATTTATGTTTAACGTGCCTGATGTGGTTGAGGGATAGAGTCATAGTTGCTTGCGAGATCCACATGATCGGCTGATCCACGCCATTGTTTGTTATAAATTTATACATGTATGTACATGCTCATCTTTTGTGCAGGATTTCAGGTACCAGACATTGACTTCCCTGAATTATCAGGATGAGTGTTCCCTATCGTAATATCTCAATGGTGAGAGAGGGAAGATAACAGATAGGTCCAAATCCCAACCCAACCCATTGATTGTCCTGAAATAACTGACAAGTATCTATTTTTCTACCTATTTGAATTAGTCAAGGTGACATAAGTTCATGAGCCCTTCCCTTGAGTTTGTTTGTTATTTGAGTTAGTTGATTTTCATGTGTTATAAGTCATGGGTAAAAGCACAATAAGTTGTCACCCTTTTACAAAGGAAGAGGCTAACAACACCAAAATTGAAAAACTTGAAGGGCATAAAAGTCACATTTCTGTTGAGAATTTGAAGATGATGTAATGATGAAATGTGTAAAATAGGATGAATTTGATGCCTATAATTTTTAAAAATTAATTTGAGCAAAAATTAATATATATTTTTAATTTTTTAGGTCTATTTTTCATATCCTAAAAAATACTACAAATCAAGGAGTTTACTTCCCGTCAAATCATTAAAAGTAAAACATTGTTTTTCCCTCCAATTTCAGAATATATTTTAGATGATATGTATATATAGTGCAAGAAAAAATAAATAAGTGTTTTCAATCTATGGTTTACCTGTTATAAGTATTCAAAGTTGAACTTACCTAAAATCAACATTTTTTGTCTCCCGTCACTTTTCCCCCATCAAAACTATACCAAAAACCAAATAAATTACATATTCTTGAAGAGGTCTCTCTCCTCTAGTGTTATATATGATTCTAAATTTTTTTTGAATTGATTTAGTATTTTTCTATATTTTCTGAATCAACATCTTCTCAAAGTTTAATATACCTACATGTAGTTTTGGCGAATTTGTTTAACGTTTTGTAGTTGAAACAATATAAAATTTATATGTCCAGAATTGTACTTCTGAGATCTAGAAAAGCGTACTTTTAGTTTTTTAACATTTTCTATTATGATCAGAGAAAGGAACAACAAAAGTGTAAAATTCTAGTTTTTTTTGTGTTTTTGGAGGTTTGGCTGCCAACATGGCATGCCACCTAGTTAGACTTGGTCGAGTCCTACTGGGTTGAGTGCCCTTAGGGGTCGGTCCCTTGTGAGCAACCAAATAATGTGCAAATGAGGGGCCTGGGATGCCTGGGATGTTTTTTTTATATTTAAAATACCATATAGACTCGGTCGAGTCCTACTTGACCGAGTACCACTCGGCCTAGTCTACTGGGCCACGTAGATGCCATTCAATGCTGCGTGGTGCCTACGTGTACTCGATCATGTTAGACTCGATCGATTCTAACTGGGTTGAGTGATTTGAGTTAGCCCAAAAGGTGACACTCAATTGTGCTTTTACCCTCATGTGAGTTTTTTGTGTGGTTATTTGGTTAAAATAATTAAAATAAGATTAATTGTGAGATTAAAATAATTATATCCTATGAGTATAGGAATATTAGATATAAGGATATTTAATTAGTAAGAGTTAATTAAATACCTTTATTTATTAAAAGACTTAATTAAAAGTCTAATTATGGAAATTGGAGATGTAATTAAATACTAAATTTAAATTAGAATTTAAATGTATAGATAATATCAATTGATAATTATTTATCAAGTTTCATGTTATTAAGATGTCATAAATATTAAATTAGTAAATTAAAATATTAAATACAATTCAATTTGCACATTGAATTAATAAAGTGAAATATGATTTTAAGTTAAAGTTGAGTTAGAAGTTGATAATTGGAAAAGTGCATATTTTATTATTAAAATTATAATTAATCATGCAAAAGAGTTTGATAAAAATGAGGTTGTAGTTAAGTTTTTATTTCAGTGATTTCGAGTTAAGTAATTCTTTTATTATTTTTGAGTGGAGTTCATCTTGTTTTTGGAGTTGCATGTTTTGAAAACCTAGCTTGTTAGGTTTTCTATATTAGGGAGTTTTGGGTTATTATTTAAGGACTTCTATTAGGTTTTGGAGGAGCTCTCTCTTTGGTGAATTTGGGGAAATTGTTTTTAAAGCTTGGATTTTGGGAGTCTTCGATTTGGGTTTAGTATTATTCAGATCAGTTGTGAATTTCAGGTAGGGTTTGAAATCTATCTTTATCGTTCTTTTGAAAAGATTGTCTACTTTGTGATTGGAATTGATTGTTGAAAATTATGGTTTTATTTTGATTAAGGGTTATGGTTTGATTTTTCATTATTTTTAGTTTGAATTGGTTATTGAATTTCTTGTGCGAAAAACCAAGAATTTGTTTGAAGAACAATAGGGAAAAACTTGAAATTAATTTGGTTAGGATTTTTTTTGTATTTGTTGTTGAAACCCTGGGAATTAAATCAAATCAAAATAGATATAAAATATTTGCATATGAGCATAATCTTTTTTATAGAATGAAAATAAAATAGTAAAGAATGTATATATATGGACGAAAAGATATTAAATCATGAATTAGAAAACCAATGGAAAAAGAAAAATATATGTATTTGGACTTTTGAAATCTATTATATATATAATAATAATATTATTTATTAATTTTCAGATTTAAAAAATAGAATAAAATAAAAATTATTATATAAACATAGCAACATATTTTAGGTTAAATTCTCTTGGGTTCCCTCGTGGGGCATTACAAAAACTATAAAAACCCACTCTTAAAATTTCAATCAAAGATGTCACGAACATAGCGACCATGAGGGTACACAACATCTACGAGGGTACACAATGACCAATGATTATGTTCCTACCAAAAATTAATGAAATTTTAATAGGAGAAAAATAATAGGTTCTAATTTTTAAAAGGTGAGCCACACGTAGATACGAGATCAAGATATGTGGAAAATATGCCTCAAACTTTAAAATAAGGTAAGACCCATCTTAGAGTGAGGGGATGAAATAATTTAAATGACACACTTATAATAAAATTTTGGTGAAAATAAATTAAGAGAGGACTCAATATTAATTTAGATTAACAAAGGTTGGATGAGCACTATGAGAGAATGAAATCAATGCGGGAATCCATACTTACTAAAATGGGACTAAATTAAGCATCTAATTATAGATGCTAACTTTTTAGGACTACATATTTAGCCACCACTATAGCGGGAGTATGAGTCTACCTCATGCTTATGGTGAAGTAGAAAAAAGAGAGTGAAAAAGATGAAGATCATGAGAAATTTGCAAAGAGATAAGATATCACTAAGTTTAAGGAAAAAAGCCCCCCAAAACCATGAATCCTAACTCATACAACCATGTGTAGGGACACATAAAACAAAAACAAAAACAAAATCCTAAAGCTTATTAAGGTTCCATGTCAACTATTTGAAGATACTTCAGTAAAGAAAATGTCTCAACCACTAGCATCATGCTCATAAATCTATTGCAAAAGCACAAACGATCACATGGAAAGAGCAAGAGTGCACATCAAAGATAAGCCAAGACTCCATGATCCAATCAAATAACAAAGTGTGTTATGTTTTGGAATTAGGGAGAAGAGGAAAATACAAACATAAATGACATAAGCTAGCAATTTGTGTCATGCTAGGCGATCCATGAGAGAGAAAGAAGAGAAAAGAGAGGAGGAAATGGTATAGCAAATTGTGTTATGTTAGTTCCACCCATCAAAGATAATGTAAAGAGAAAGTTGATGGTCTATTGCATACTAGTAAACTCATAAAAACCTATGAAAATAAAAGGTTGAATGATCTAGAAAATTATGTCATGCTAGTCAACCCATGAAAAGGATAGGCCAAATGGTCTAGCAAATGATAGTCAACCAATCTTGAAAATGTGTGCGAAGGAGAGGTAAAATGGGCTATCAAGTTGTGCTATGCTATTTCAACCAATCCTAAGGATAACCAAGGAAAGCATTGTATCCAAGGAAATCTGCCAAAATGTATGAAGGAGAGTGATATTTCCCTATCAAGTTGTATCATGCTAGTGTACTCTACCTAAAATGATTAAAGTAAACATAATATTTGCATTAAGGAGGCCATATATGCCCCTCCTTAATATGGAAAAATAGGACCATTTTGTCATATTAAGGAAGATAAGAATGAGGATAAATAACCTTTTAACACCAAGAAAGTATTCCAAAAGCAACACCTAGTCCAAGCCAAAGAGGTCACAACTCCTATGAGGTCAAGGAAGGGATGAATACAAAGAGATACCATGCAAAAAGTGAAAAGATATCCTTTTGAAGTATGCAATTTTTTTTTTTGTATTAACATAGTTTAACTGAATCAGTTACATCACAGCATAAGAGTTTTCAGAAAGATCAAAGTTACAAAGCTATTAGGTAGCTCACCATACAAATACCTATTGTATACAGTTATATCATCATGAAATAGCCTATAGACAAGTATAATTAGTTAATACAAAAATAGATTCAAATTTGATTAAAGAAAGGTATCCATCAATCATCTACTAGAAGCTTGTCCTCCATCCTTGGTCTTAAGTTCAGGCACATATCTGTCTTCAATGCATAAGTTTTTAATGAACTGGTTCAGGTTATCAAGATCCCTTTCATTGAGAATATCTTTGTGAATAGAGAAATATTGACACGAGACTAAGTCTTCTTTATGAATCAAGATTTGTCCTTCTCTCATCAACATCATAAATCTATCTCTGGAGATCTCAAGAGCAGCAACAACTTGTGACATGATTTGAAAATGTATGAGTTTGCAACTAAACTCAGTAAGCTATCTCCTTCTCTTTTGAAAAATATCTCCATTTCTATCCTTCCAAAGGAGCCAGAGAATCTCACAGGTAAGAATAAACCAAAAAGTGTTAGATTTAAAATCAAAGGACTCAACAAAACCACCAAGAATTTCACTGCAAGAAAGGCTAATCTTACTATCCCACACAATGGGTGAGCCAAAAAAGATGGCCCAGACCCCTCGAGCACAAGTACACTCAAAAAATAATGTTCAAAAGATTCAGGGACATAACAAACACCACAAATAATGGGGCTACCTAGACTATGAGGTAAAGTGGTTCCTACAACAAGTTTCCTCAACAACAAAAGCCATCTAAAACAAGATTTCTTAGGTTCACAAGGAGAGTGCCAAAATAAATTAAAGATAAATTTCCACCTAGAGACCGACCACCCCAACCCCCATCCATGGTTCACTCTATCAAGAGGGGAGCAATCCTCCTTAAGCATAGAATAAATCTATTTAGTAGAAACCTTATAAAATTCAGTGTCATCTTTCCATTTGGTCATCTGGAGGAAATCATTAGTATTCATAGTCTGCCCAGGGAAAAGATTACCCACAACTTTAGCAATAATAGAGTAAGTCATATTTTTAGTATTAGGGATATGATGTTTATTAGAGATTTCATTCCAGTACCCCAATCGATTGTCAACCATGATATCTTTAACCAGATAAATACCATATTTGGACTAGTTTTTAGCTGAGCAACTTTGAGTTAATGCTAGAGGTTTACCATTATACTCCACCCCCCACCAAATTGATCTATCCAACATAGAATAGTAAGGAGACCCACCACTAGCTCCCCTAAATAGGATAAGGTTTCAGACCCGAGACCATGTCTTCCAAATGGAATGAAAGACACTGGAACCAAATATGGATAACTAAAAGTTCCCAAACACCTTATCACATAAGGGGACATTATTCCAATTCTTTCCTTTTTTATGCCAGATTTGTATATGTTATTCCTGATAAGAACCTTCCATGGTTCATCTCCTGAGAGTGCTTGAATAATCCATTTTGATGCCAATGCCATCCCTTGAGCTTTTAGGTCTTTGATACCCAATCCTCCCTGATTTTTTGGAAGACAACACCATTTCCATTTGACATAATGTCTCTTTTTGTTACCTAACCCATCATACCATAAGAAGTCTCTTATAATCATTTCCAAATAATCATTTTGGTAATTAGAAAACAACCAAGAAGAGGAGAAATAAATATGGTGGGTTGATAGAGTTTTTTGGACCACTTGCACTCACCTTGCCAGTGAGAGTGGGTGAGTTTGCCATTTTAGATATTCCTTTTCAATTTTAGATAAGAGCCAATGCCACATATCTTTAAGAGATGGATCAATAGAAAAATGGATACCCAAGTATCTAACAATTGAGTTAGGCCCCAACCACGGCCAACCTTTGTTACAATCCATTCTAGGGGGGAGGAGAGCCAACCAATGAAAGAAGATGTATGTGGAGCCACTTTAGAGCTAGAGACCAAGCGAAAAAATTGGAGCTTGTTGTTCATATTATCAAATTTATCCTCATCTATCTCTATAAAAAAGGTTGTGTCATCTACAAATTGAGCATTAAGTAACTCATCATGATTAGGAAGAGTGATACCTCTAACAGGGGGTCCTAATTGAGGAGTCCTAAGAATATAGAATAGAGCATCTGCTACAATAAAAAATAGGGCAAGGGAAAATGGGCGTCCTTGCCTTATGGACCTCTAAAGAGTAATACTATCAGATAACTCACCATTCACCTCAATAACAATAGAGGAGTATTTAAGTAGAATGTTGATCCATTTACAGAAATATGAAGGAAAACCAAAGGCTTGCAACATTCCCATAACAAAGGGCCATTCAATCCTATCATAGGCCTTTTCAAAATCTAACAAAACCATCATTGCATTATGACCATCATATTTAGCCCAGTGCATTGCTTCCTAGCTCGTAATCAATTTTTCCAAAATAAATCTCCCTTTTATGAAACCTGTTTGGGTGGAGGAAATAAACCCATTAAGAAGTCCTCCAATCCTTCGAGCAATAACTTTAGCCACAATCTTGTAGGACAAATTCAATAGTGTTATATGTCTCCAATTTTTTACTTGATTCTTATCACCACCCTTAGGGAGGAGCTTAATAATGCCTCTATTAATATCAACACTTAAAGATCCCTGATTGAAAGCATCTTCATACAAATCTAGGAGTTCAGAGCCAATCCATTCCCTATTATGTTTATAGAATTCAGTTGGGAGGCCATCAGGGCCAGGAGATTTATTATTGGCTAGAGAAAGAATTGCAACATCTATCTCTTCAAGAGAGATAGGTTTGTCAAGTTTCAAAGCCTCACTATTTGTTATCTTCTTCGGTATAAGTTTAAGACATTTCTCTAGATTGAACATATTGGTCTCATTATATTCTAATGTAAATAAGTCTTTGTAAAAATTAAAGAAAGCTTCTTTAATAGAACTTGGATCCTTAGACAGATCCCCATTAATCTAGATTGGATCCTTAGACAGATCCCCATTAATCTGGATGCCCTTGATCAGTTCCCTTTTTTGTTTAGCTCTTATAATATTAAAGAAGTATTTTTTACCTTTGTCACCATCCTTCATCCAATTCATCTTGGCTCTAGTTTTCTAGTCCTTAATCTTATATGGCATTATTCTCCTAATTTTCCCTTTAACCCAAACAAGTTTCTCTTCTAACTCAGGATCAAAACCCTTAATTTGAAGCTCCTTTTCAATGTTGTTTAGAGAGCTCTGTAACAATTGTTCCTCTTTTGATCTATCAAAAGCTTGTTTCTTACCAATAATATGATAGATTTTTCTTCCATGAATCCACTAATGAGATCCACATTTCCTCACGACTCAACCCTTGATTACAAAGTTTACAAAGACTAGTGACCATTCTGATGGCATCATCATTTTTGCATCATTGAGTAGGGAAGTATTAAGTTTGAAACTCCCCTTCTGCATCCTTCTGCATGCATCATTTGAACAATGTTCCATAGAGACTATAGCATAAATAGGGTGATGATCTGACATAGAATAGGGAGAAACATAGATAGGAGCATGCCCATCCTGGCTTTCAATAGAAAATATGGCTTCTTCCACATATATCTTATCCAAATGATAGTATACTCTATGTTGTCTAGCTTGGTTATTACACCATGTGTACCAGATATCTTAAAATGATCCTTTCTTAAGAGCTAAAGGGTAAACAATCCTGAATTTCATCTTAAAGTTATACCAAAAGAACAGTTCATTCCCCTTCCAACATTGCACATGCCCCCAGTCTTGTCCTCCTTATATTCCACCATCTTAAAGTCCCCAACAAAGATCCATTGGGCTTTAGGAAGTCCAGTAGAAATCCATTCCCACAAGGAGGCATAGTCCCTATAGTCATTAGGAGCATATATATTACATACCCCAATTGTGGTATCCATATCCTGAAAAATAACCCACATAGCTCAATGATAGGGAGAAGAACCATTAGAGATAATTTTCTCAGCCCATTTTGGTCCAACAAGGGTGGCAATGCCTCCCTTGCCCCTAGGATGGTTAGAGTAGAAATCGATAGATTGATCCCAAAGAAATTTTAGGATGGTATAAGCTTGAAAGCCAACAATCTTGATCTCCCAAAGATAAATAATATCTTTTAACTTAAGCTTATTGCACCATTTTCTGACCATGTATTTTCTCTCAGACATTTCAAGGACTCTCACATTCCAACAATATACGTGCATCATTTAGATTGATGATTTTTGGAGTTATTATATAATCTATTGAAGCAATCTGGGATGTCTTTTCCTCACTTATTATTATCATTAGAGAGAGATTGTCTTTTAATAATTTCCCTCTTCTTTTTCTTCAATGTTTTACTGATAACTTCATTAAAGGGCTCATCATTCAATGTGTCAACTATGTTAGGTCAGTGCTTTTTTTTACTAGTATCAGACATTAGGGACCCAACAATCCCCTTATCTCTATTCAGGGGTCTACTAGAGACCCTCCTACTATTCTCAGCTCTTTCATTAATGGTATTAAGAGCAAGTTGTTGTGCATTGAGTTTGGTGGGGAGTGGAGCATTATTATTAGCCTCAACATTAACCTCTTCCATTGAATTATCTGGTTGACCATCAGTAAGAACATTAGAGATATTATTGTATGCACCCTAAAATGGTCGCCTAGACTTTGGGCCCCATTTATTTTGATTTATCAATCCTGAATCATTTTTATCAATAATCAATATTTTTAACATTATCAATTTCTTGATCAAATCTTAATTTCGATCATATATTGAATTTTTATCCTATGGGCTAATCATTTATCCTAAGTCTTTATTTGATTAAAAGGAATATTTCCTCCCCTTTTAGTTAAATAAAAAGTCTCCACTTTCCTCTTATCCTAAGTTGCACAAATAAATTATTATTCATATTTTATAAAAAAGGAGAAAAACACTTTTTGTCTCATATGGACATAAAGTCAACTCCTATTTTCCTATTGGAGGATACTTGTGCACATGGATTGCTCCTCTTTCAAGCTCCACCGCTAATTAAGACTTTTGCCTCTTAATCTCCATGGCCCATTCCTTTGCATTTCTTATAAAAGGAGAGCTCTCTCCTTCATTTGCATATACCATGTTTTTATGCTAATGTTATGCTGCAGGTTTTAGGTGCATTTGGAGCTTTTGAAGATATTGAAGACTTGCCTCATTTCATCATTTAGTTGCATATTTGCTTTCTTAGTTGCATGATAATGGCATTCTTAGTATAGATTTCCTTTTATGCAATAGAATAAGCTCACATAGTCTAAATAGGAGGCATTGTAATCCATTGCTATTTCCTTTCATAGATTAGTTGCATTGTACTTTCATTTCCATAGCTTAGATTGCATTCTCATATAGCTTGCATTGCATTGCATATTTGATTCTTGGAGATGTTGGCATTGTTGCCCTTGTCTTCACTTGAATCTCTCATTGTGTGGTTGACTAGCAAGGTCACAAGCTTGTAGCTCTAGCTGAGAGCAAATACATCATAGTCCCTTGCAACTCCATGCATAGAGAGCTATGAGTCGCTTTGTGAGGCCTTATTTTTGAGCAACCTTGCATGTAATGGTTCATAGAAGTACACCATTTTAGTGTGTACATTTTTGGCGCCCACCGTGGGGCAGAGTAGATAGGCTTTGTCCTTTGTCATTTGCATTTTCGTCATTTTTTGGATTATTTTTCAAAAATTTTACAGTTTCGGTTTTCTGTCTTAGAGTATCACACGATACTTCTCAGAAATATCGCCCGATATACCTTTGTATAGCAGTGCGACACTTTGCGTGAGAGAAGAATCGCCGCCAGTACTGAGGTATATCGCTTGGCATTGAGCGAAGTATCACCCGCCCGTAGTGCGAAGCATCACCCAGACTGAGGTATATCACACAACTATAGGAAACTGTGTCGCGCGATACTGGTGAAGTCTGAGGTATATCGCTTGATCTAATAGAGGCTTGCATTTCCAGTTTTATCATCTGAATTTGATCATTTTAGCTTGCTGTTTTATTTTGATGTGTTTAGATAGGTCTAACCTGCATCTTTTAGCTTGAATCTATCAGTTTATTGCATATTTACATTTGGATTTTGATTTTGCTAACCTTATGGGTTTAACAAGTTGTGTTTGTAGGCGCTCTCATTGCTTGAAAATTGCTAAAAACACATGTCAAAGAGGGCTACTAACAGTTTTTGCAGGGCTGCCCAAGCATAAAAACAAAAAAAAAATCTTGCTTGTTTATTTGCTTTCTTTTCAAGTGTGGCATTCACTAATTGTATTAGGAATCTTTGAAACCTTGTGAAAGAGATTTTGAGGTGGTAGGAGAAGTATGCTCTTCACCTTTAGGTGAACCAAAAAATCTTGACCCATCTTAAGGTTTTGGAAGTAAGGGAGTAATTGAATCTCTTTGCTTGGTGTGTTTGGGAAAGATTCTTGAGATAGGGGAGTATGCTCTTCACCCTTGTGGTGAACCAAAAACCTTGAACCTCAAGAGTTGATCTATTCTTTGTTTAGTTTAGGATCCTTTAGCGGGCCTGCTCTTGAGCAATCAAGAGGAACGACTCAAGTGGGGACAACCTTGTCATCATTTTTCTTGGTGGCAAGTGATTCCAACTCACTATAATCTCAAGGCTATCAAGGACACCAAAAACCTTGGTAGACATAACACTTATCTTCGTTTGATGTGAGTAGCTCATGGGATTGTGACCATGGGGAAAACATTGAACAAGAATGCTTAAGGTACTTTTGAGGCCGCAAGGTCCTAGTCCTTTATGAGGAGCAAGAGGGGTGTTGTGAACGGAAATCCTTATTAAGAACCATTAGATAGAAGCCACCTTGTTTAGTCGCTTATCTTCTTAGTGCAAGGATTGATCCAAGTGGTTTACCCGGATCACCTTAAGATACTCACCATATGTGTCCCTTTGGTTGTGTCATTTGACATTTCCATGACAAAGCCAACATCTCTTGTGGGTAACCACTTGGTGTGAGGTGAGGGGGCATCAAGTTGTGGGCTAAGTTGGTAAGTATTGAGCCTTGACTTTTTAGGATAGATTTGCTTGAATTATCTTCAGTTGTGTGATGTCAGTGCAAACGTTCTTACATACAAAACAATCGGTAGCATTCATAGGGTGTTGTTTCAATTCTGATATCATAAGTGTTTATCTTGGCAAGGTTGCTTTTGCCCTTGTTTCAAGTGTTTGACACATGTTTGATCCATCACTGTTTGCAAACCTGCCAAAATTCTGCTGATATTGTGACTGAAATCGAAAACATCAACCATCAGACTAAAATTTTTGACCAAGCAGACTCAAAAATGCAAATTTTACATAATTCTGGTCAAGAGTTGAACAATTCTGCAATAGTATCGCACCCTGCAAAGCGAAATATCGCGCGATACTTCGCGCTTGCTAAAACTATCACTTGCTTTGAAGAGAAATATCGCGTGATAGTTCGCCCCTGACGGACTATCGCCCGACCCGCCTGGAGTATATTGCCCGCCAATGCTGAGGTATATCGCTTGGAGTCGTACGAAGTATTGCGTGGTTATAGGTATATCGCCCTAGTAGCCTGGAGTATATCGCCTGGTTAATTTATGTCGTACTTACAATTTGGTCAGTTTCAATTGCTGTTAATCAGGCTAGGTCTTAGAGTAGGCTTCTCGCCCTGACGTGTGAGACCTGTCTTGACTCTAAATTTTTGGTTTTAGTCCTCCGGGGTAGCATCATTTGATTTACGAAATCACTTTGAAATAATTGCCAAGTTAGAAGGTCATTCTTGGTGCCAAGGTTCATCTTTAAGATTGTTAGCTACATTCTTGGAAAATTTTAGTACTCTTATTGTCTAAATCGCTTTCATTTAAATCTCAATTTTAATTATCTTTTGGCCTAGTCCAAACTCCTGATTCAAAAGTGCAAGGGTAGTCACCCTTTGATTTGAAGCACCTCTTTGACAGTGTTGGTAAAGCCCTTTTTTTTCTTCTCATTTCTTTTTTTTGGACAATAGAGAACTTTGATTATCCTAGTTTGGCGTTGACACTTTGAGAGGTCACCTTATCATTGAGAGTATCTTTCTTTCATGTCAGTTACGACAAGGTACCAAGTCAATCAAGGGAAGCGACCCCCTGTTACCTTTAGCCAGTTACCACCCATCAAGACTCGTCGACAACATAAGGGAAAAGGACCCCTTTTTGATCAATCTCCTAAGAGTGAATCTGAGGTTTGTTTTAATCCGGGAGCTAATCCTAGTGAAGTGAGCACCTCTTTTGTACCACTTTCATCAAACATGGACATGAGTTACACTTTCACCTGACAACAAAGGGAAGCCATGAATCAAACTCTCAAGGATATCTTCCAATGACATAGAAGAGAGTATGGTGGTTCTTCTCACGCTAGTCCACCTGGGTCACCTCCCAACAATGCAAGGTATTTTGATGCTCACCAATGAGCTGAGAGACACCATAAGCAAGCTCACTCAGATTCAGGGTTACAACACGAAGACCAGAATAATGAATCTAGTGATCACCACATAAACGCAACTAATGCTATAAGGCATTCGAGACAATCCTCCCCACTTAAAGACACCTCTCGATATGCAAATACAAGATTGAGAAGCATTGAGAGAGAGAAGCAAGCCTATTTAGATGAACAGGCTGCTAAAAAAGAAAAATTCAGATAACTAGAGGAAGAGGAACGTGCATTGTTGGACATACAGAAAAGAGTCACCCAAGAAGAAGAAGATAGACTCTACACACAACAACTCCAAAGTTGATTTAACAGGAGGGGAGCCAATAGTGGGACCAACTCACCCCCATCTACCCCTTCACCAAGTCCTAGAAGAAGATCAAGGACACCCTCACGATCCCCAAGCCCTAGAGGAAGAAGGGCTTCAAGATATGACCATCATAGGAGACAGTCGTCTCATAGACATTCAAAGCAACCCTCCCAATGAGCACATCATGGCTCACAACATGGAGGAAGTTATGCTAAATTTGACCATATGGATTTTATGACTATGCAACAAGAACCATCCTTTCAAGCATATGTGGAGCAATATGTGGAACAAAACAAAGATCAATTCTTGGAAAGTCTTATTAACAAAGGCACTAAAGTTCTATATAATTTTGATGTTCACCAAAAGATCAAGAAACAGAGCCCTTCCAATGATGAGGTGATCTTACAAATGCAAAAAGATATAGACAGGATGAAGGCTCCCAAGAGCACGTTTCATTTAGACTCCATATGTCCTAACCCCATTGACAAAAGTGTGGTGATGGTAGAATTCCCTAAGAAAGCTGAGTTCCCAACATATGACAAATATGATGGCACTAGCGACCCTGACGACCATGTTTGACAGTTCTACATAATGAGCTTTTCCTTTCACTATGAAGACTCCTACTTGATGAGATTATTCCCAAGGAGTTTAAAAGGTCAAGCCATGGAGTGGTTCACCAACCTTTCCCCTCCAGTAAAGACATTTAAAGAACTTGTCCGAAGGTTTGTTCAGCATTTTGCTTACAACTTATCGAGGTCGGTCACAATGCTTGATTTGTGCAAACTCAAGCAAAATCAAGGGGTATCTTTTGTCACATTTTTACAACGATGGAGGTGATTGTGTTCAAAATACCCAAGGATAATTCCTGAGGAGAGAATTGATATCATTGTGAGCAATCTAATACCAGAACTAAGGTATGAAGTCAAGAAAATCCCGTTTAATTCCTTTGATACTATGGTAGAGGTGGCATGTCGCATTGAGGATGTCCTAAAAGAACAAGGAATTTTGGCTAAACCAACAAATAACAACAATAGCCAAAATAACAATATTAATGGTAACAAGGATAAAAAGAACTCCTATTGGAACAAAAATAAGCAAGTGGTCAACGACGGAGTTGTTGACTCATCTCAAACCAAAAATGAAGGAGTTCTCAACCTCTCTCATGCAGTTCAAGCTATGAAGCTGCAAACGTCTTCAACTCAACAAGACAAACCTAAGTATCAAAGGAGATCTAAAACGGAGAAGAGACAATTTACTAAATTGGGAGAATCTTATGCAGATGTTTTTAAGACATTAGTTGCTCATAATTTGGCACACCCACAGGATCCTACAAAACATCGTATACCGGATCCTTTACCTCATTCGTGGGATGTGAAGGCTTTTTGCGTTTTCCATAATGGGATTGGACATGACATAGAAAATTGTTTTAAACTCAAGCATCTTGTCCAAGACCTTATTGAAAAAGGACAATTACAAGTTGATGGGTTAACCACTAACGCAGATCATAAAGCCTTTAAAGAGCCCTTGCCTAAATATGAGAAAGGAGAGAATTCTAAGAATGGCAAGGTGGCTATCAACTACACCTACACAAATGCGGAGAATGTTATTAACATGCTTGAAGTTGTGGATGATAGTGTCAACATGGTGAGAGGGAAAGATCTTTATGGACATGATGTGGACTCAACTCCTATGACTGATGAAAGACCCGCTGTGGTGATAAGAGGTCCTCACTCACAAAGAATGCCCCAGTCCCTTAATGCTATCACTAGGGGTCAGGCTCAAGCTCCCATTGTTATCAGAGGTCCTAGCACTAGCAAGTCTAAATAGCCCATTTCTAAAGGCGTTCCTCCTAAATCTGCCGGTCGTCCTGATTCCAATTATAATCTTATTGACCAATTACAATGTACACCCGCGCAGATATCTATTTTTGAGCTTTTAGAATTATCCCCTAAGCACAAGCGCGTCCTTGAGGATGCTTTGCGAGCAGCCAACGTCCCTAACAACTTAGATATTGATCAATTCTAGAATATGGTCAACCATTTGGCTAGCCCTCATTGCCTCACCTTCTTAGAAGAAGATGACAAATCCGTCAGTCACCCACATAACTTGGCCTTACACATCGAAGTCATGATTCATAAAACCTATGTCAGGCGTGTACTGATAGATGGGGGTGCGGGGCTCAATATTTGTACCATGAGTTTGTTGCTAGCTCTAGGATATTCTGAGAATGTCATTGACACAAGAAAAAAGATCACGATCAAAGCATATGACGAAGCAGAAAGAAGTTCTAAGGGATTGGCCATTTTACCTATTCACATTGGTCCAGTAGAAAGGGATATCTTATTTCAAATTGTTGATGTTGGACCTCTAGCCTACAACATTTTGCTAGGTAGGCCATGGATTCACGAAATGCAAGCAGTCCCATCAACATATCACCAGTGTGTTAAGTTTCCCCATAACGGTGTAGAAATTTGCATCCTTGGAGATAGTGCTTTATCAGTTAATAACATTTCCACTGGATCACATGTACCTTTGAATAGGGAAGCTGACAGTCCTAGTAGTTCCCTTGAACAATGCAAGCAGAAGTTCAAGACCATAGATCTTGGGATGGGAGATTATAAAATTGATTCTTTTACAAACATGCCAATCTCTCCTAGGTCTTATGGGAGACCATCACCAAATATGAAGCCTTCGTCATTAGCAATGACATTATTTGGGAAATTTGTTGAGTCTTCGGTCCCCATTCAGGAAGAGAAAGAGGAAGTTGCCATAAGGGACTGGATCTATCACGAGGAAAAATACAAACACAATGAGAATTTTGCTCCTTCACCTAAAGCTTATGGGAGAGGGTATACACTGGTTAAAAATATGGGTTATCCTGGATATGGTCCCCTTAGTCATAGGCTGGATGCTAAAGCTGAGCATCTTGATCATGCTCTTTTTGGACGAAAGAATAAGTCCACGGTTGGCTTAGGTTTTGAGAATAAAAAGAAGAAAGGTGTCCCTGTCCCAGCTGCAACAGACAGTGACAGTGACTCAGATTATACGCCTGATCTTTCTAATCAACAAGAGGTGTCTGATGATTGGGTGCCCTCAACAAATCTCCTTTGGGGAGATTCCATACATTTGATACTTGACAGTCCTACTATCCCAGCTGCGATGGATAGTGACTGTATGACTGCTAGATCGATAAAGGAAAGTGTTACTGTCCTAGCTGCGACGGATAGTACCAATGCTAGCACTAGAGAGGGGGAAACCCTTCCTAACCTTGAGGCTTCTACATCATGAGGCCCAAATGATGACTCAGACACAGACTCCCATGAATATGAATGGGACTCACTTTCAGATGCAATAGTTGATCTGGACGTAGATATTGTCCATGCCTATAGTACCCAACCCGATGCGGCTAACGAGCTTAGTGTAGGACTAGAGGATTGCACTCCTCAAATTGCCTTAGTGGACAACGCTTCGTTTGATAGGATGAATCCCAATTTGGGTATCTTAGGAGAAGACTTGATGAACTCCGATTATATGGTCACCAGAGATGACATCTTTCGTATAAACAACATTGAACCAGTCATTGACCTACCCCTTGTTCACTTTGACCTAACTGACTGGTCTCAGCGCCATCAAGAGCCTATCTTCCTCACTTTTTAGAATGATTACGAAATTGCCTGCTATCTGAATGCTCTTGAACCCGTGGTTTCTTCCACCAATGAACCAACAACCAGCATGACAGAGCCTGATATTAAGTACCTCAGTCTAAAAAAAAAAGAAAAAAAAAAAAAAAGGTCTGATGGCAAAAACCACTTTGTGGCGGTGTCAGAACCAAAAATAGTAAAAAGAAATGACGCATCCGAGGGTGAAAACCTCTTTGAGGCACCTAAGGATGGGGTACTTAATAACTTGCCAAGTTATTTCCAGGATAGATCATCAGTATTGATTGAGCCAACAAAGCTAGTCAATTTGAACACAGAAGAAACTCCTCAGATAGTCCATCTTGCTCAGTCTTTATCAGAAGAAGAAACTAAGGCATATGTAAAGTTCTTACAAAAAAAGAAAATTAATTTTGCATGGACCTATTCAGACATGCCAGGGCTTGACACAAATCTTATAATGCATCACTTATCCATAGCTCCAGGACTCAAGCCAGTAAAACAAAGACTCAGAAAAATGCATCCCCATATAGCTCTCCTTGTCAAAGGGGAATTAGAAAAACTTTTGAGAGTTGGATTCATTAGAGCCATCGATTATGCAGAATGGATCTCAAACATAGTACCAGTTTCCAAACATGATGGGTCCATTCGTGTATGTACAGATTTTAGAGATTTAAACAAAGCATGCCCAAAGGATGATTTTTCACTTCCAAACATTGACATGATAGTGGACATGACAGCGGGCTATGACATATACTCTCTAATGGATGGTTTCTCAAGGTACAATCAAATCAAAATAGCTCCCGAAGACCAAGAGAAAATAGCATTCAAATGTGCATGGGGAACCTATTGCTGGAACGTCATGCCATTCGGATTAAAGAATGCAGGAGCAACCTACCAAAGAGCTATGACCACTATCTTTCATGATATGATGCACAAAAACATGGAAGATTATGTGGATGATACCCTGGCAAAATCAAGAAGACGGGACACACACCTCGATGATCTGGAAGTAATTCTAGATCGCATGGAATAGTTTCAACTCAGATTGAATGCAAAGAAGTGCACATTTGGCATCACCTCAAGCAAACTTTTAGGATTCATAATATCAGCAAAACGTATCGAGGTTGACCCCGAAAAGGTCCAAGCAATTCTAGATATGCCACCTCCTCAAAATATCAACCAAATGAGAAGTCTTCAGGGACGTCTTCAATCAATTAGGAGGTTTATTTCTCAACTTGCAGATAGAGCGCAACCCTTCAACAAGACATTGCATAAGGGTGCTTCTTGTGTTTGGAACGAGGATTGTCAAAAGAGCCTAGATCAGATCAAACAATACTTGGCTAATCCTCTGATTCTAATGCCTCCTATTCCAGGGAAACCATTGATCCTATATATTTCAGCTACAAACACTTCCCTGGGGGCATTGTTGGCTCAATCAGATGATACTGGGAAAGAATGGGCCATATACTATATCAGTCATACTCTAGTCTCCTATGAGATCAATTACAATAATATTGAGAAGTCTTGTCTTGCAGTGGTGTTTGCTTCTCAAAAGTTGTGCCACTACATGCTTGCTCATACCATACATTTGGTTGCCAAAATTGATCCTCTTAAATACTTGCTTAGTAAGGCTGCCCTCACGGGTAGGCTTGCTAAATGGATGATGGTCCTAACTGAATTTGACATAGAGTACATTGAAAGGAAGGCCATAAAAGGGCAAGCTATTGCTGACCAATTAGCTGATTTCCCAATTCAGGATAGTATGCCGGTCCAAGTGGAATTCCCAGACGAACACATCTTGTATACGACTACTCGCACTTGGACAATGTTCTTTGATGGTTCCCGCATGCAAAATGGGTCAGGTGCTAGAGTACTATTTGTTTCTCCACATGGGTACAATATTCCAAAGTCTTACAAACTATTATTCCCATGTACCAATAATATTGCAGAATATGAAGCCTTAACTAATGGCTTGAGGATGGCTATAGAATGGAACATCATAGAGTTACATGTCTTTGGGGATTCCCAGTTAATCATCAACCAAGTCAATGAAGAGTATCAAACCAAGGATGACAAATTGATACCCTACAAAAAGATGGTTGATTCTTTGAGACGCTACTTCACCTTTGTGACATTTCAATAGATCCCTAGGACAGAGAACAAAGCTGCAGATGCCATGGCCACATTAGCTTCACTTCTTCAGTTGGAGACACATGAATCCAAATTTGAATTCCTGGTGGAAGAGCTACACCATCCCATCTTTGACTCGTCTGAAAGTCATGTCATTTGTACCATTGTCACACATGAGTCTTCCCGATATGGTGCTATCTATTCATATCTTCGTGATGGCATCATCCCCGACACATTCAACCGCTCTGAACACTGAAACCTCATCCGTAACGCCTCTCACCACTCCCTCATCTCTGGTGATTTATATAGGAGGGGTTTAGATGGGATGCTCCTTAGGTGCTTGGAAAAGGAGGAATCCAACCAAGCGTTAGTTGACATCCACGAGGGCATTTGTGGTGGACATTCTAATGGTCTTGCCATGGCCTGAAGGTTTCTTAGGGTGGGATATTATTGGCCCACAATGCTGATAGATGCGGTCACCTTTGCTAAGTCATGTGAAAAATGTCAAAAACATGGCAACCTGATTCATGCTCCAGGTAGGGAGCTGATCCCTTCTGTTTCTCATTGGCCATTTCAGCGCTGGGCCTTTGATCTGGTTGGGCAGATTCATCCCAACTCATCAGGTGGACACAAGTTCATTATTACTGCCACTGACTACTTCACAAAATGGGTGGAATCTGTGCCACTTTCTGTTGCTTCAGGGAGGACCATTTCTTTGTTCATCTTGAATCATATTATTTGCCGATTTGGAGTGCCTTCTGAGATCATTACTAACAATGGAGGTCAATTTAAGAATAAGGACCTAAAGCACCTATGCAAAAAATTTAAAATTAAGCAACATCGGTCCTCCATCTATTTTCCACAGGGAAACGGACAGGCAAAAGCTTCTAACAAAACCATTCTTAAGATTCTTCATAGGATAGTGCACAAGAATGGTAGGGATTGGCACTTACAAATCAATCCAGCACTATGGGCTTACAGAACAAGCATTCGCACACCTACAAGAGCCACTCCTTTTTCTCTCACCTATGGCGTTGAAGCAGTATTACCTTTAGAAGTCGAGATACCATCGCTTAGAGTCTCACTCAAAGGTTTGATTACAGATGAGGATTACCACGCCATGAGGTTACAGGAATTAGAACTTCTAAATGAGAAGCATAAGGCTTCCTTTGATCATATGAGAGTGTATCAGAAGCGTATGTCCACAGCATTCAACAAGAAGGTTCGCCCTAGAGAATTTCAAATAGGTGACCTTATTTTGAGAGAGAATCCTAAGAACCAACAGAACAGAGAGCAAAAGGGCAAGTTTGAACCTAACTGGCTTGGACCATATGTCATCACAGCTGCTTTTGGTACCGGTGCGTATTTATTGTCAGATCCCGATGGCGACCAGCTCCCTGATCCCATCAACATTATGCACCTAAAGAAGTTCTATCCTTGATGCCTATTTCTGTTTGGGGGCATCCCTTGTACATATTTTATGATCTTGAAAAAATACCAAAAAAATTGATATATGATGCTGAAAAAATCCTAAAAAGCATAAAAAGTCCTAAAAAAATACAAAAAATTCAAAAAATTCAAAAATCCAAAAAAAGAAAAAAATGAAAAAAGAATCCAAGTGGTGAAAACCTGGGAACAGGCGCTACTTGAGGCCTTTGCACTCCTATTTGTTAGCATGCGTCCTCGACACTTAGCCACTTCCCATCATGCCTTGACCTTATTTGGCTTAGTCTGGAATTGGTCTTTGTCTTTGTCTAGGGGGCATAACTATTAGCATTGGTCTTTTAGGTGCGTTTGTCTCTTGGGGCATTTCACAACAGGTGTTTTTCAACACCACCCCAAATAGTGTTTTTCAACACTACCCTTGCGTCGAGTGTTTCTTAACACTTATCAGGTGTCTTACCCAACAGTCTCGTATGATGTGATATTTCTCACTAAGCAAATGTGATACTTAGAGTTTGACTCTATGACCAACACACATGCACTTAAACAATCAACTCGCTGATGATATGATGACTTTATTTTTTCTTTGTGTGCTGTCTATGAGGATTTCTTTGATGAGTGGTCTCTCCCTGAGAAGTTTTCGATGATGCATAGCTAGAAGATCGAGGGAATGAGAACATGTTTTCTTTCTTTATCTGCTTGTGGGTATATTTTGTTGATCCTAACTGTCATGAGCATTTATGCTGTTCTTACTTGACCCTATGGATTGACAAGGTATTATCCTTGACTGTTTTGCAAGTGCATGCTTTTAGCTATCTTGACTTTCATGTGTCTTGATACAAGCATAATCTTGCCATATCAAACTTAGGTGATCTCACTGCATTAGTCATCTTGACCTATATGTCTTTGATGCCTAGGTGGGATTCCCACATTTCTATCTGATAAAGATCATATTCATATCCACATAGTTATGCTAGTGTGCATTGTATGATCTTACAACGCTACCAATAACGCTCGATGATGATAATTAGATGTCTATAAGCATTGTGACCTTGCAAGTCAACCACTTTCATAGTAGCATGCATTTTTAGGTTCATGATAGTCTAGTTTTGCATTTCTTGCATATGGAGAGAGCTCTCCTTTTCATCTTATGTGGACCTGTCAGTCGACTGCGCTCACCTTTCCTTCTTCTTGATCATGTCTTTCACTCCTTGTCTTTTTCATCTCAAACCTGTTCCTGTTCATCACAAGGGGTTAATCATATCATCATATCTATATCAAAACTGTCATTTCCAAAAACATGAGTCTATATCATACACATGAGAATTAAACATACATCTATGAGAGAGAACATACATAAGCATTTTGAGCAAAATGACAAGACAATATATATATAAACTAGTACATCCATCACAAGTGAGACAAATACACATGATACATCGAACATCCAGTAATCTCATAAATCTATAATAATGTCATGATATACAATACAATATGAGATCCCAAAATCTGGATCAAAAGTCTCAGGATATGTCCAAAACATCTAACACCTAACCCTAAGACTCGCTACCACCCTCATGAGGAGCTCGTGGTGGTGGAGGAGGCATGGCTCTCCTATCGAGTACCACATCTGATACCCCTGCCCTCTGAGAGTATGATGGTGCTCTCTCACCCTCTGGAACAGCCTGCAGGTAGAGTCCGTGATAGTAGGCTGCTCTCGCTGACTCCCATTGGAGCTCCAGTGCATCTGCCTGTGCCATCGCCTCACGGCGTGCTATCTCTGCCCTGAGATCGACTATCTGTTGATCTCGCTCTGCTCTCAGATCCAGTAGCTGCTAATCTCTCACAACTATAGTAATCTGGAGCTACTGTATCTCTACCTCCTGAGCCTGTATCTGGGTTCTCAGATCCTCTCCCCTCGCAGGTTGATCCTATTGTGCCTCTGCCTGCTGGCGAGCTGGTCTCGCCTCATCCTCAGGAATTGCTGATCTCTGTCCCCGTGACCATTTTTGGCCACCTGATCTTGAACCCTCTCCTCTCTTTATCCTCCTCCCTCTCCCCCTCCCTCCATCTCCTCCATCCCCTCCGTCCCCTCCATCCCCTCCGTCTCCTCTGTCTCCCCCGTCATCCCCTCTGTCTCCTCCCTACGCTGGTACCTATGCATCTAGTACTGTAAACCGAGGGAATGGCACCCTCCGCTACTCTACCCTGTATGCCGCATCGGCCCCCGCATTTGCCACATCTGGAAAATACTCCCAGGGCTCACTCCTGATACCTGTTGTCTCTACGACAGCCTGCTGATAGTCCAACATGGGTAGCCACCCATGGCCCTCCTCATCCCTGGCCCTAACATATGTCGTAGTCTCTGTCAAGACTCGCTACTACCTCCCAAACTGTCGCCATACCCGAGTGATGCAAAACCTCTCCACTATCTCTACATACCGACCTACCAGTGGCCGAGTGCACAGCATGTAACTCAGCTCATCAGCTGCATCTCCCCAAACTTCAACCTCCCTGTATGGCCTCCATGTGAACGAGGCCATCTCATCTAAAATCTTCCTGTAGTACGTCACATCCCCAGTATGGGCATGTGATATGAACCTGAGATACCTGTAGATGAAGGGGTACCTCCTCTCCCTCGGTTGAACCCTGGGACGCACCACAATGATGTGCTCCCACGCCCACACCTGTGCCAGGATGGCACCACACGCCCATGTCTGACCGTCTCTGTAGATGATCTCATGCAACTCATGGTACATCTCTGCCAATATGGAAGGACCCCATGCCATCCGCCGAGGCCTGCCGACGAAATCAACCAGTAACCGAGCCCATCCGAGCGGAAATCCCTTCTGACTGCGATCAGTCATCAGGATTTGTGAGATAATGGATGTCACTATACATGGCACTGGGTAGTCTCTACCAAAATCATCTATCAGCCTCTCCCAGCTGATATGCCTATCCAGAATAGTGACATCTTGAAACATCTCCTGGATCAGTCGACGCCCCTTAGTGGCATCCTGATCATAGTACACCTGTGCCAACAAACAAATCATGTCAGTTTTTATCATATGGAAACATTACATTTATAATTATATCTCAAAACATGATTATACTCACTAGCTCGCCATGACATGACACTCGTAAGATCCTGTAGACATCCTCTAAAGTGATCGACGCTTCTCTAGTCAGCAGGTGGAAGGTGTTGTGCTCACTATGCCATCTCTCGGCAAGAGCAGTCAACAACCCATGGTTCGCTTTGACGTACGGATATCTCAATAGATATCTGAATCCCATGGCCCAGACATCAGCATTACCCGAATCATCTAGATCTCGGACACATCTCAATCTCGTCACCTTCGATGCTTTGATGATCAGCGCCGAAAAAACCTCCTGCAAGCCAAAACCAAGCCAGTTGTTAGCACATATCATGATGGATGTCTAAAACCTCAGTATAAAACATCTCTAAAGTGTAACATTGTCTAGACCCATGTCACTTTTGCTCAAAAATGCGTTAAATATCAAATTTTCAAATTGGGCAATATTCTTTTTTGGAGAAGTATCGCGCGATACTTCTCCCTATAGTAGGGCGATATACCTTATGCTGCGCGATACTTCGCCCGGTATCGTGCAATCTTTCGCCCAGTATCGTGCGATACTGGTGCCTTAGGTCACGCGATACTTTGGGGACCCACGAAGTATCGCGTGACATTTCTCCCCAAAGGGCGTGATACTTCTAAAGTATCATGTGATATTTCGCCCAAACAAAAATTTTGAAATTTAAAAATTTGAAAAACATGCTTAAAAAGCTATTAAATGCGAAAAATGACTCAAAAAGCTCAAGTTTTTCGAAAACATACCGGGGCAGGATAGTGTGGTGGCCGGTTGTGCAACCGGGCGCACTCGAATCGATGCTTGTGGACGGGACCTCCTGCTTGTTGGGCCATTTTCTCTCTCTAAAGCTCTGAAAATTTTCAAATCACTAAAAGACAAATGATCTTTGAAAATGACATTTTGACCCCTTTTATAGCCTTTTGACTTTTTTACCTCATTTTCAAAACACCTCGAAATTGCGCAAAAATTGCACCCTTAGCTAATTTCGACGTCCTGGATCCATTTTTGGACTCGAAATTGAAATCTGAAGTCATCTTGATAGTCAAAATCATGTTTCAAAATCTTCCCTTCTTCTGTGCAGTTGACTGATCTTTTGAGGCCTAATCCTTCAATCTTTGTTGGGGCATCGTCATTTCTTCATTTCCATGTCTCTCAAATTTTCTAGTCTTTCATCCACTCTATTTCTAGTCTTCTATTTCTATTCTTCTACTTCCTCACTGGGGCATGTTTCATTGCCTAATGGTTAACCTATTGACCCTTACCTTCGATTATGATTTCATTCTGATTTGATCAAATCTTTATCAATTTGTTGTCTCTCCTCTACCTGATTTCAATTTCAATTTCGAGGGGGCAGTACCTATGGGATTCTCATCCCTGATTTCTTTGATTTTTCTAATTCAGACATCTTTTGTGAGCTTTTGCTCAAATTTGAGATTCTTATCTCTTACTTTGAATGTGATCCCGAATCGACCTCATGTTCAAAGGTCTTTGTTTATGCTTTGTCCGGATATGATCCCGAATTGACCTCATATTTGAGTTGTTTTGTGATCCCAGATCGATCTCACATTTCAATTCTTCTTTAACTGCATGTGTTCCCAAATCGATCACACATTAGTCAAAGAGGGGCAAATGTATGCACCCTAAAATGGTCGCCTAGACTTTGGGCCCCATTTATTTTGATTTATCAATCCTGAATCATTTTTATCAATAATCAATATTTTTAACATTATCAATTTCTTGATCAAATCTTAATTTCGATCATATATTGGATTTTTATCCTATGGGCTAATCATTTATCCTAAGTCTTTATTTGATTAAAAGGAATATTTCCTCCCCTTTTAGTTAAATAAAAAGTCTCCACTTTCCTCTTATCCTAAGTTGCACAAATAAAGTATTATTCATATTTTATAAAAAGGAGAAAAATATTTTTTGTCTCATATGGACATAAAGTCAACTCCTATTTTCCTGTTGGAGGATACTTGTGCACATGGATTGCTCCTCTTTCAAGCTCCACCACTGATTAAGACTTTTGCTTCTTAATCTCCATGGCCCATTCTTTTGCATTTCTTATAAAAGGAGAGCTCTCTCCTTCATTTGCATATACCATGTTTTTATGCTAATGTTATGCTGCAAGTTTTAGGTACATTTGGAGCTTTTGAAGATATTGAAGACTTGCCTCATTTCATCATTTAGTTGCATATTTGCTTTCTTAGTTGCATGATAATGGCATTCTTAGTATAGATTTCCTTTTATGCAATAGAATAAGCTCACATAGTCTAAATAGGAGGCATTGTAATCCATTGCTATTTCCTTTCATAGATTAGTTGCATTGTACTTTCATTTCCATAGCTTAGATTGCATTCTCATATAATTTGCATTGCATTGCATATTTGATTCTTGGAGATGTTGGCATTGTTGCCCTTGTCTTCACTTGAATCTCTCATTGTGTGGTTGACTAGCAAGGTCACAAGCTTGTAGCTCTAGCTGAGAGCAAATACATCATAGTCCCTTGTAACTTCATGCATAGAGAGCTATGAGCCGCTTTGTGAGGCCTCATTCTTGAGCAACCTTGCATGTAATGGTTCATATAAGTACACCATTTTAGTGTGTACAATTATTACTTAAAGCTAGCATGACTACAAATTCATCTTCAATAAGGGATTATTCAGGCTTACAAATTTATCCTTATCGATAGTTTCCTTTGATGCATCAATTTTATTCATGGATACAGAAGGATTCTTATTGGTATCAATAGCATTCCCCATTTCAACACACCTAAAAGAATCATCTATATTAACTTCATTCTCTTTTTTTCAGGCCTGACTTAGCATCTCCTTTTGTATTAGGGTTAACAGTACTGTCAAATCTATGGTTCTGTAATTTATTATAAGTCGGGCAATCTTTTTTGGTGTGTCCATTCTTTTTACAATGAAAACAAGACCCTAGATTACCAAGAAGAGAAACTTCCCAAGCAATTTTTTTCATTTTTGAGTTCCATCGAAATGATATCTGGAAATTCAATTTCAAGTACAAGACCAATTAATATTCTAGCATTCAAGTGAGGTAAAGTATATCTAGAATCTTCTATTTGCAAAACTGAACCAAGGGGTTAAACAATCCGAGAAATAAAAGGCCAAAATTTGGGCTGCAATTTTTTTATTTCAATCCAGTGAGGGGAAGAACGAGCCACAACTTGTTCAACATTACCCTTGGCTGACCATTGAAAATCCCTAAATAATGAGCGACCCACATTCCAATAATTATTTTTTAATACTCTATCTTGCATTCCATGGGATTTAAAGAAAATTACAAACAATCCTTTTTGAATCATTATGCAAAAGCTTACTTGAATCCCTAATTTCCTTCCCCGTATATTGGCAATCTAGTCATCAAAAAATTTGCGTGAAGGAAGGGATTCTATATCTAAACAAACAAAGAAAATAGTTGTCTTTCAAATGCATTTGTTCTTTCCTAATGGCTTTGATCATATCCTCATTAGGAGAAAGAGAAAGAGTTTTACAGTCACGGGGAGTAGTCTTACCCTCTCGACAGTTACTGGCATCTCCACCTTTGGTTTCTTCCCTTCTACCCACTCTATCTCCATCTATTATGGGTCCTCCATATGTTAGCTTGTGGTGATTGATCAGGAAAGTACTATACACTTTTTCTCCTTCCCTCACCGGGGTTCGGGGCCGACATATTTTCTATTATTTTTGGGCCAACATGTTGTAACTCATTCTAACCCTAAAGCGACAAAATATTGTATAATATGGCTTAGGATTAGGGATTTCATAATGTATGTTTTTTAGTACTTGTGATGGAATTGAGTTGTAAGGGATTACAGATTGTAATCAGGTTGTAATCACTAGATAATAATAATATTGGACTCATTGTTGGTGGATGTAGCCCAGGGATTGGGTGAACCACGTTAAATCTTTGTGTCTTCTGTTCTTTGTTGTGTGGTTTATGGTTTTCTAATATTGGTTATATTTGCATGTAATTGTTATTTCTACCTTGTTAGTACTAACACCAGATTCATGCTCAATCCTTTCAAAGACTCCTTTAAATACTACCGACAATGGACATTCAGGTCTAGACTAGTCAGAAAGCACAGATTTGTATGACAGTCTTTCTTCCCTCTTAACACATTTCATCATGGGTATATCTTTACCATCATTAATGGAACCCACTTTATCAATATCCATCCTCGAATTTGATACATCATCATTTTGTAACAAGCCCAACTTACAGACGGGCGAGCCAGGCTGGGAGCTGAGGAGACTCAGCTCCAGAGACATAATACCTTAACCCAACCCAGCACTGAGACAAAATAAAAGGAGACTTAACTTCGACAACAAATAAACAAGGAAGAAAAACAAATAAAGACCCAAGCAAATGAAGGATACACAATAAAAGCAAAATCTAAGGAAATCACGTAGGGAAAGACATTGATTATGTACCATGTATGATTGAAAGCGGGAACACCTCACCTTCGAGAACCATACAGTTGCAGAGCCCTAGGATGCAAATCTTTTGAAAATCATCATTGACCAATAGAAGGGAAAAATTCACACCCTCCCCATTGCTAGGTAAAGGTATTCTCAAGGAAGGATGACACACTTTTATCCCCTAAGAAAGGGATTTGTCTACCATGGATACTCAATTGCAAACAAAGAAGAGGTTATGATAAAGGATACTTATCTCTTATATAAGAGATAATACCTAATGTAAAGAAATTAATTCTATGTAAGATTGCATATCATAAGATAAACACAAGGTGTGTACACCAAGATGTGGTACACTTGTATGAATCTTTATATGCAAGGAGACTCAAGAATGAGCCCTCACAAATTGACTCACAACTCTCTATCCAAGAAGTGCAGGGATTGATATTGAGGCCCTCAAATTGACCAAATTACCCATGCAAGTACAAACTCAGAATGAGAGATTCAAAGATGAATAGCAAGCATGCTAATCTCCATGAATCTTATTCATGCATGCAAATGAAATACTATTCTAAATGATTGTAAATGCAAAATAAACTAATTTAAACTATATGATTACAATGCAACTACTTTGCTAATATATATATATATATATATATATATATATATATATATATATATATATATATATATATATATATATATATATATATATATATATATATATATATATATATATGAAAATCCAACTAAAGCAATGAAGTGGATTAAGCTACAATGCAATGAGATTAAACTATATGCTATTAAACTAAAATGCTTATGAAATTAACTAATGTGCAATCTCAAATGATAAAGCTCAAGAAAATCTGTAGCATAATAATGATGTGAAAATTCGGGGATCCTCAACTAAGAGTGAGAGGGCTCATTTTATATCAAAATGTGGATTTGAATGCAAATCTAGAATCAATGTGGAAAAAAGGAAACAAATGTCATTTTTAGCAAGTTTGTAGGAAAATGGAATTTGATTTATTTCATTTTTTATTAATTGATTTGTCTCCTTTTCCATCACAAAGATATTTTGAGAAGATATTTTATTTATTTAAAAGAATAATATCTCTTTTAATAAAATAAAATAAGATTATATAATTTAGAAATGAATATTAATTAAATTAAATAAAGTCATTCAAAAAGTGAATTTTAATAACATTATTTCATTTAAGGAATATTAATTTTAATTAAATAACATTATTTTATTTATTTAAAAATAATTTATTTCTCTTAATTAAATAAAATTAATGAAATATTCAAACCTTAGGAAGAATTGAAATAATTACGAATAATTACAATTTGATCAAAAAGATTGATTTGAATATTACCAAGCATTGATTCAAAAATTGATTTTGACAGATTGAATAAATGGGGCCCAAAGTCTAGGCGACCATTTTAGGGTGCATACATTTGCCCCTCTTTGACTAATGTGAGATTGATCTGGGATCACATGTAGTCAAAGAATGAAGTTGCAATGTGAGATCGATTTGGGGTCACAAAATAACTCAGATGTGAGGTCGATTCAGGATCACATCTGGACAAACATAAACAAAAGGCCTTTGAACATAAGGTCGATTCGGGATCACATCCAAAGTGAGAGATAAGAATCTCAAGCAAGGTTGCCCCAAGAGAAGTAATTGATAAATTGATAAAGCTGAATCAAGGATTGAAGTTTGATAGGTACTGCCCCCTCGTAATCGAAATCAAAATGAGATAGAGGAGAAACAATAAATTGATGAATTTGATCAAATCGAACTAAACATAAGTTTCTTGATGTAAGATGAAAGATATATAACAATTACAGAACCAAGGTAGATCAGTAAGAAAGATTTTGCCCCAAGGTTGATTTAGAAGAAAAGAAGTGGGGTGAAAGTGAATGGAAGATAGAAGTTTGGAAGAAATGGAAAGAAATGGAGAGAAGAAAGATAATTTGCCTCCAGAGAGAAGATGCCCCAAAATCAATCACTGTTTAAGATAGGGAATTTCGATTGAGATCATGAAAGAAGGTAAGGAAATGAAGATCAAAATGTGACCACAGTTGATGAAAAGTCCACAAGAAAGATGAAGGAAATCCTCTCAAACTCATAATGGAGCCTAAAAGTGCAAATTTAACATGAAGTCTAAATAATGCAAGCTACATGGAAATGCAAAGGTGTACTTGCAATACAGTAACATAGGATTTTTGTGTTCATCATTCATTAGAGATTGTAAGAGAACTTATTTTCATCATAGGGCTGTTATTACCAGACATCACACAATCACACAATCAACACTAGTCACAAACGCAACTATGAAGATATGAATGTGATTTATATCGGTTTGGAATGTGGAAAGATTCTAACATAAGCATCAAAGACATAAAGGTCAAGATGACTATAATGTTAGCTTACCCAATTTAATGTAGCAAAACCACTCTCGCATCAAGGCATAAACGTCAGGATGACCATGAGAATGGTTGTGCTAAAACAGTTAATGATGATGCCTTAAATCTCCTAAGTGTGTGAAGAAGACAACAAGATACACTGAAGAGGTTCAAGACAACACCCACAAGCAGAAAGCAAATAAAAACATGCCCCATGCCCCAAGTCCTCTAGCTATGCATCACAGAGAGACTTATTAGACAAGGACACTCAACGAAAATCAATATCAGTCAACACACAAAGAAAAGATCAGGACATATCTCAAACATTAAGTGTTGCGTTTAAAAATTGTAAGTGTATAAACTGATACTGAGTTCTGAGGATAAGGAGTGAATGCTTGCTAGCAGGTAAGATCACATGACAAAACTGGATAAGACCAAACTGATAAGTGTTGAAAAACACTCAATGTCAGGGGTTGTGTTGAAAAACACAGTTGGGTTGGTGTTGAAAAACACCATTTGCGAGGTGTCCTAAAGACAAGCATATCCAAGAGACCAAAGCTAACACAGTGATGCCCCCTAGACAAAGACAAAGACCAATTCCAAACCAAGGCATGATGGAGAAAGGCTAAGTGTCGAGGACACATGCTAAGAAATAGGGGTGCAAAGGCCTCAAGTAGCGCCTGTTTCTAGGTTTTCACCACTTGGAAGATTTTTATTTTTTTTTGTTTTTTTGCTACCAAGGCACCTGTTTCCAAGTTTTCACCAAGGCACTTTTTCTTCTTTTTTTTTGGATTTTTTGGATTTTTTTTATATTTTTTGTATTTTTGTATTTTTTTGTATTTTTTTAGCATCATATATGAATTCTTTTGGTATTTTTTCAGGATCAATAAATATGTACAAAGGATGCCCCCACACAGAATGGGCATCAAGGATATAACTTCTTTAGGTGCAAAACATTGATAGGTTCAGGGAGCTACTCCCCCTCTTCAGTAGATAGTAGATAAGCACCTGTACCAAAAGCTATTGTGATAATGTAGGGTCCAAGCCAATTAGGTTTGAATTTGCCCTTTTGTTCTCTATTTTGTTGGTTCTTAGGATTCTCTCACAGGACAAGATCTCCTACTTGGAATTCTCTAGGGCAAACCTTTTTGTTGAATGCTTTGGACATCCACTTCTGGTAGAACCTCATATGGTCAAATGATGCTTTACACCTTTCATCTAGAAGTTCCAATTCTTGTAATCTCATGGCGCGATAATCTTCATCTGTAACTAGACCTTTGAGAGAGACTCTAAGTGACAGAATCTCAACCTCTAAAGGTAACACTGCTTCAGCACCGTATGTGAGGGCAAAAGGAGTAGCCCCAATTAGAATATGAATACTCAATCTATAGGCCCACAAGGCTGAATTTATCTGTAGGTGCCAGTCTCTACCATTCTTATGAACTGTTCTGTGTAAAATCTTGAGAATGGTTTTATTTGAAACCTCTACCTGACCATTTCCTTGCGGGAAGTAAATGGAGGACCAATGTTGCTTTATCTTAAATCTTTGGTAGAGTTTTGTAAGGTCCTTATTTTTGAACTGACCTCCATTGTCAGTGATGATCTCAAATGGCACTCCATATCGACAGATGATATGGTTTAAAATGAATAAAGACACTGTCTTGCCTGAGGCAATAGAAAGTGGAACAGCCTCTACCCATTTTGTGAAGTAGTCAGTAGCAGTGATAATGAACTTATGTCCACCTGATGAGTTGGGATGAATCTGCCCAACAAGGTCAAAGGCCCATTGTTGAAATGGCCAGTGAGATAGAGAAGGAATTAGCTCTCTACCTGGAGCATGTATCAGGTGTCCATGTTTCTGACATTTTTCACAAGACTTGGCAAAAGCTATCACATCTATCTACATCGTAGGCCAATAGTACCCCACCCTAAGCAACCTTCGAGCCATGGAAAGACCATTAGAATGTCCCCCACATATGCCCTCATGGATGTCAACTAGCGCTTGATCAGATTCCTCCTTTTCTAAGCACCTAAGAAGTGTCTCGTCTAGACCCCTACTATACAAATCACCAGAGATGAGGGAATGATGAGAGGTGTTACAGACAAGGTTTCTTCTTTCAGATTGGTTAAATGTGTCGGGGATGATGCCATCATGGAGATATGAGTAAATAGCACCATAGCGGGAGGATTCATGATTGACAAGGGTACAAATGACGTGGCTTTCTTGAGAGTCATAAATGGGATAACGTAGCTCTTCCACCAGGAATTCATATCTGGACTCATGTTCCTCTAACTAAAGAAGTGAAGCAAGGGTGGCCATAACATCAGTTGCTTTATTCTCAACCCTAGGGATTTGCTGAAAGGTGACAAAAGTAAAGTACCGTCTTAATGAATCAACCATTTTTTTGTAAGGTATCAACTTGTCATCTTTTGTTTGGTATTGCTCATTGACTTGATTGATGATCAGCTGAGAATCCCCATAGATATGTAGTTCTATGATATTCCACTCTATAGCCATTTTTAGTCCATTTGTTAAAGCCTCATATTTAGCTATGTTGTTTGTGCATGGGAAGAGTAACTTGTAAGATTTGGAAATAGTGTACCCATGTGGAGAGACAAACAACACACCAACTCCAGAACCTTTTTGCATGTAGGAACCATCAAAGAATAGTTTCCAGGATCTCTCAGTCATGTACATAAGATGTTCATCTAGGAAATTGACTTGAATGGGCATATTATCTTGAATTGGGAAATTAGCCAGTTGATCTGCAATAGCTTGGCCTTTGATTGCCTTGAGCTCAATATACTCTATTTCAAATTTAGAAAGAATCATCATCCATTTAGCGAGTCTACCCATGAGAGCAGCTTTACCGAGCAAGTATTTGAGAGGATCAATTTTTGCTATGAGGTGTATTGTGTGCACAAGCATATAGTGTCACAATGTTTGAGAAGCAAATACTACTGCAAGGCAAGCTTTTTCAATACTAGTATAATTGACCTCATAAGCAACAAGAGTGCGGCTAATATAATATATGGCCCTTTCTTTCCCTTGTTCATCTAATTGAGCCAACAATGCCCCCAGTGAAGATTCAGTAGCTAAGACATACAAAATGAGGGGTTGTACTGTAATGGGAGTACTTACCAAGTATTCCTTAATTTGATCCATGCTCTTCTGGCAATCCTCATTCCAGACACATTGAACACCTTTATGCAATTTTTTGTTAAAGGGTTGCGCTCTATCGGCCAATTGTGAAATAAACCTCCTTATGGATTGAAGGCATCCTTGAAGACTCTTCATTTGACTGACATTTTTGGGAGATGGCATGTTTATAATGGCTTGAACCTTTTCAGGGTCCACTTCTATCCCTTTGGTTGAAATGATGAATCCCAATAATTTGCCAGAAGTAACACCAAATGCACACTTTTTGGGGTTTAATCTTAGTTGAAATTGTTCCATGCGATCCAAAATTACTTCTAAATTAGCCAAATGTGTTCCTCTTTTCTTAGACTTAGCGAGGGTGTCATCCACATAATCTTCCATATTCTTATGCATCATGTCATGGAAGATGGTTGTCATAGCTCTTTGGTAAGTAGCTCCTGCATTTTTCAATCCAAAGGGAATGACGTTCCAACAATAAGTACCCCAGGCGCATGTGAATGCAGTCTTTTCCTGATCCTCAGGAGCAATCTTGATTTGATTATACCCAGAAAAACCATCCATCAAAGAATAGATCTTATAGCCCACCATCATGTCCACTATCATGTCTATGTTAGGAAGTGGAAAATCATCCTTTGGGCATGCTCTGTTAAGATCTCTAAAATCTGTGCAGATTCAGATGGATTTATCATGTTTAGAAATAGGTACAATGTTGGAAATCCAATCAGCATAGTCTATGGCTCTAATGAATCCTACACCAAGGAGCTTTTCTAATTCAGCTTTCACTAAAAGAGCTATATGAGGGTGCATTTTTCTCAACTTTTGTTTGACTGGTTTCACACCTGGAGCTATGGACAAATGATGCATAATGAGATTAGTGTCCAACCCTGGCATGTCTAAATATGTCCATGCAAAATTAATTTTCTTCTTTTGGAGGAACTCAGTGTAGGCTTTCTTTTCTTGAGGTGATAAAGATTTAGCCAAGTGTATAATTTTTGGAGCCTCTTCTGTGTCCAAATTAACAGCTTCTGTAGGTTCAACCAATACTGATGATCTGTCCTGAAAATAGCTTGGGAGACTATCAAGTACCTCATCCATAGGTGCCTTAGAGAGGTTTTCACCCTTGGATATGTCTTTTATTTTTACTTTTTTTGGTTCTGACACCGTCACACAGTGGTTTTCACCATCAGAACTCTTATTCTTTTTTTTCTTTTCTTTTTATCTTGTGACTAAGGTACTTGATGTCAGGTTTTGTCATACTAGTAGCCGATTCACTAGTGGAAGAGACTACAGGTTCAATGGCATTTAGATAGCAGGAGATCTCATAGTCATTGTGAAATGTCAAGAGTTGAGGCTCTTGATAACGTTGAGACCAATCAATAAGGTTGGGGTCAATAAGGGGTAGGTTAATGACTGGTTCAATATTAAGGATATAGGTGATGTCATCTCTGGTGATCACAAAATTGGAGTCTATCAAGTATCCCTCTAAGGTGCCTAAATGAGGATTTATCCTATCAAGCAAAGAATCATCTACTAATGTGACACATGAGTTCTAATGTTCTAATCTGACACAAAAATCATCAGCTATGTCAGGTTGAGAACTATAAGCTTGGACAACATCCATATCCAAGTCAGCTATTGCATCTGAGAGTGAATCCCATTCAAACTCATGAGAGTCTATTTCTAAATTATTGTTGGGGCCTCGTGATGTAGAAGCCTCAAGGTTTGGAAGAGTTTCCCCTCCTCTAACAATTTGTTCAATCACAAAATTATTTGAATTATCACTATCCATCGCAGCTAAGATGGAGACACTATCCATAGTCAATCTAGCATTCATATAGTCACTATATGTCACAGCTAGGATAGGAGGACTATCAATTGTTAAATCTCTTGAATCTCCCCAAAGGAGATTTGTTGAAGGTACCTAATCATTTGTCATGTCTTGTTGATTTGTCGAATTTGGTACATATTCTGTGTCATCTTTACTATCCCGCCTATCATGAATGGGGATAGTGCACTTGTTATTGTTCATAAAGCCTAAGCCAACCGGTTTCTTAGACTTACGTCCAAAAAGATCATGATTGAGTGGTTCGGCTCTAGCATCTAACCTGTGACTAAGAGGGCCATATCCTGGATAACCCATCTTCTTGACAAAAGTATATCCTCTCCCATAGGACTTAGGAGAGGGGGAGAAATTTTCATTGTGTTGGTACTTCTCCTCTTTGTATATCCAATCTCGAATAGCTACTTCCTCTTTTTCATCTTGTATTGGTACTGAGGATTCAACAAACATGTCAAATAGTGTCATTGCTAAAGAAGATGGTTTCATCTCCTGTGAAGGCTTTCCATAGGTCCTAGGGGAAACATGCATCTTTGTAAAAGAGTCAAGTTGATACCCCCCCATGCCAAGGTCTACTGATTTAAACTTGTCTTGATAGTCTGCTAAAGTTGTTTGATAATTCTCTGCTTCTCGATTAAGAGGGACATGAACATTAGCTAAGATTGAATTAACTGATAAGGTGTTATCCCCTGGTATGCAAATTTAAACTCCATTATAGGGGAACTTAACACACTAGTGGTAGGTAGATGGCACTACCTGCATGTCGTGAATCCATGGTCTACCCAATAAAATGTTGTATGCAAGGGGTCCAGTATCAACAATTTGGAACAAGATATCTTTTTCAACTGAGCCAATCCTGACAGGAAGGATAGCTAACCCCTTAGAACTTTGTTTTGCCTCATCATAGGCCTTTATAGTGATCTTCTTTTTAGTGTCAATCACTTGCTCTGAATATCCCAAAGTTTTTAACAAACTTAAAGTACAAATATTTAGCCTAGCACCCCCATCTATCAACGCGCACCTAACACGGGTTTTATGGATCATTACTTCAATGTGAAGGGCAAGATTGTGTGGATGGCTTAGGGATTTGTCATCATCTTCTGAGAAAGAGAGGTAATGTGGGCTGGCAATATGGTTCACCATGCCTTGAAATTGGTCTATATCAATGTTGTTGGGGACATTTGTTGTGCACAAAGCATCCTCAAGGATCTGTTTATGTCTAGGGGACAACTCTAGAAGCTCCAAGATTGAGATCTATGCTGGAGTTTTCTGTAACTGATCTACAAGATTGTAGTTCAGTTTGGGAGAAATGGTAGACTTTATGGTGACATTCTTGGATGCCACTTGCTTAGATTTTTTGGATGGACCTGAACTAGGACCTCTGAGAATAATAGGGCCTTGACTCCTGGTAACAACATTAAGGGCTTGCGAAGATAACCTAGAATGAGGACCTCTCAGCACCACAACAGGTTGTTTGTCAAAGATAGGGGGAGAGTCATAACCATGTGGGTCCTTACTCCTCATCATATTAACACTTGGCTCCACAACTTCAAGCATGTTTATCACATTTTCTGTTGTTGTGTAAGTGTAGTTGATTGTAGCTTTGTCGTTCTTTGATTCAGAGGTTTCCCCCTTTTCGTAATTAGGCAAAGGTTCCTTAAAAGCCTTATGATCAACATTGGTATTCAGACCATCAACTCGAAGCTTTCCACTTTCTATGAGATCTTGGAAGATATGTTTTAATCTCCAACAGTTTTCAACAGTATGGCCAGTGCCATTGTGAAATTTACAGAATGCCTTGTCGTCCCACCAATGTGGCTTGGGTTCAGGAATGTGAAATTTTGTAGGATCCTGAGGATGTGCCAAGTTGTTAGCAATGAGAGTTTTGAGAACATCCTTATATGAGTCACCCAATTTGGTAAATTGTCCCTTCTCCTTTTTGGGCCTCTCTTGATATCTTGGTTTACTTTCTTGTTGTGGAGGTGCATTAAGCTTCATTGCTTGCACAACACTAGTCAAATGGAGGACACCTTGATCCTTTGATTGGGAAGAGTCTACAACTCCGTAAGTGACAACTTGTTTGTTCTTGTTCCAACTATTGTTCTTCCCTTTATCCTTGTTGTTGTGTTGACCATTGTTTCCATTGTTGCTATTGTTGCTATGTCTGGTCAAAATGCCTTGTTCTTTTAGAACATCCTCAATGCGGCATGCAATTTCAATCATAGTATCAAAGGAATTGAAGACTATCTTTTTAATCTCATATCTCATTTTAGGCACCAAGTTACTGACAAGTATGTCAATCTTTTCATCCTCATGGATCGTCCTAGGATACCGAGAGCACTGTCTTCTCCACCTTTGTAAGAAGGTAACAAAGGGTTCCCCCTGATTTTGTTTCAAGTTGCATAGGTCCAACATAGTAACAGATCTTGACAGATTATATGTGAAGTGTTAAACAAATCTATGAACAAGTTCTCTAAAAGTCTTGACAGGGGGAGTGATATTGGTAAACCATTCCATTGCTTGTCCTTTAAGACTTCTAGGGAACAACCTCATCAAATAGGAGTCATCCTAATGGAATTCAAAGCTCATAGTATAGAACTGGCGCACATGGTCATGTGGATCACCACTGCCATCATATTTATCATATTGAGGGAATTCCACCCTCCTTGGAAAATCCTTCATACTCACACTCTTGTCAAATGGATTAGGACAAATCGAGTCTAGTGAGAATGAGCTCTTAGGTTGCATCATTTTCTCCATCATTTGCTTCATTTGGTGGATTTCTTCCTCTTGAGAGGGATTTTGATTTTGTATTTTGTTGTCCACATAAAAATTATAAGGGACTCTGGCGCCCTTGTTGATTAGACTTTCCAATAATTTATCTTTGTTTTGTTCCAAATACCTATCCACATACTGTTGGAAGATAGGCTCTTGTTGCATTCACATAAAGTCTTGAGTATCAAGGTCATAATGTGAGCTACCACCTCCATGTTGGGAACCCTAATGTACATGTTGGGAGTGTGGTCTTGAGTTTCTAGGAGGGGTTTGCCTCCTATAGTGATCATACTAAGAGGCCCTTCTTCCTCTAGGACTAGGAGATCTAGAAGGGGTTCTTGACCGCCTTCTACTTCTTGGTGTTTTGGAAGGGGTGGAGGGAGGAGAATTATTTCCACTGTTAGCACCCCTATTGTTGAATTGAGTGTTTAATTGTTGGGCCTATCTTGCTCCTCTTGGAATGCTTTTCTCTCTATGTCCAACAAGGCTAATTGTTCCTCTTCTAGAAGCCTAAGTTTTTCTTCTTTTGCAGCTCGTTCACTTTTTGTAGCCTATTTTTCCCGCTCAATTCTTTTTAGCCTCTCACTTGTATGCCTTGAGGTTGTTTGAAGTGGAGAGTTTGGTCTTGAATGTTTGTACAAATCATTGGTATACATTGCATTGACATGAGCATCACCAGGTTCATTGTCTTGGTCATCGTGTTGTGACCATTGTTCCGGGTGAGCTTGTCTCTCATGCCTTTCGGCTCTTTGATGTGCATTTAGGTACCTAGTGTTGATGGGGGGTGAACTAGGTTGAGCATCATGAGAGGAATTACCAAACAAAACCTTGTCTCTGTGTCTTTCATAGATATCATCAAGGGTTTGATCCACAGCTTCCCTCTCCCGTCGAGTCATGGTATAACTCATATCCATACCTGAGTGGGAAGGTGCTGAGGGGGTACTCAACTCACTAAAATGGCTCTTTAGGTCAAACTAGGTTTCAAACTTACTCCTAGGCGACTGGTCAAATATTGGTTCCTTTTCCTTTCTCTTTTGACAAGTCTGAACTGGGGGTAGTTGGTTGAAGACTATCTGAGGTCACTTTCCTTGGCTCACTTGATATCTTGTTATTACTGATATGAAAGGGAGAGTTTAGGCAAACAGACAATTCTAGGAAATGTCAATACCAGACTAGGATAGTAAAAATTTTCTCTTGTCTGAGAGGGATGGTTAAATAGAACTGTTGCAGATAGGTGCAAACCAACACTGCCACAGAGGTGCTCAATTCTTGGGTGAATACCCTAGCACATATGGATCAGGAGGATGACTTACACAAATTAATGAATTTGAATGTGATGAAAATGGGTGGACGAAGAGATTACTAGCACTCGCCAAGTGTGTTATCAAAGAGTCAAAAAAATTATCTATTTGACAAGAATAATTCCTAATTTGTCAATCTCAAGAAAAATTTCTTATGGGATCAAGGATCACTAACTCAAAAGGTCAAGAACACAAGAACCCTAAATACAGAATAGGTCTCTAAAACTAGGACAAGTCACCTAATCAGACCAGGACAAGTGACCTAATCGAAGAACTCAGGATTTCAGTTTCTTGTTCATTTTCAAAGATGAAGTAAGTACATCAACAGATTTTTATCATTGGTTAGGCACATAAGACAACAATCAAGGAGTTCAAGCAATCAGTTGTCTTCAAACAATGAGCAAGGGGCAAAGCAACCTTGCACATGAACAAGAATAGTGACTTAGTATGCTACTCCTTAAAGATTCTACTTGTGTATGTTCTTGAGAATGTTTTAGCAGGCACTTAGAACACAACAACATCCTAGTAAGCTGTCTACAAGGATATACATGGCTTTTCTAAAGGGTGTCCTTGATATACACAAGGTACATGAGGCACAAATCTGTAGATGAGAAGAATTTGAAATCACACAGCCGGGGGGAGATGGTAACCTAAATCTCCTCCTTCACTTCTCAAAGGTATAAAGTTCTTTGAGGCTTAGCCAAGAGTGAAATCTAACTCATTCCCAAGAGAGGTTTCTTTGGATTCACCTCCCGATATTTATACTCCGCCGGAACACGGGAGTTAAGGTTGTCCCTTGAGGTGATGAAATCCCCAAGCAAGCTTTCTAAAAAAATGAAAAGGTAAGTAATTCACTATCAAAAAGTATTGGAAAGCACTAAAGGTGGAACACTTAACGCTTAGAGAAAATATGAGGTGAGTCCACAAGGTGGAGCAATTAACCCCTCACACAAGCTAGAAATGAGTCCACAACCTAGAAAACTAGTGAGTTCTAAAAAGCACAAAAGGGTTGCCTGGTGGAATAATTAACACTTCTTTCTATGTAGACCCCTCCCCTTTAATGTGGCACTGACCTTGCAACCATGGGGTGGAACGAGGGGCCGACAGATGAGTGAGTCCAATAACCCAAGATAGAAATCTAGATCAATCACAAGTAATCTAAGACTGCTAATTAATACTACTCATAAGTGCAAGAGGGTTTGAATCATGGAATATTTAACTTTCCAAGTAAACATGAAGTGAGTCCACAAAGTGGTACATTTAACTCTTCATGTAAACTAGGAATGAATCCATGCCCTAGATTACTCAATGAGATTTTTTGATATTTGAAACCAAGAATTACTTAATGTTAAAAAAAAAGCATTCACTTAAACACAAACTTCTATGAAAGCAAATCTATGTTCATTTATTTCCCATTAAGAGCATAAAAAAATGTGTTCTATGAAAGTGTGTAACACTCAAGCCAAACACATGAGAGGTAAATTTTATGCCCAAACGAAGTGTTATAGGGATTGCGTGAACGTACCTTAGGTCCAAAGATCTGCAATCCAAAATTTAGCACCTACAAATGCTCACAAATTTTTTTTATCTCCCCACACAAAACAAACAAAAAGAATAATTAAAAATCTAATTTGATTAAAAAAATAAAAATCTAAAACTAATGAAAATACTAAAATCTAAAAACTAATAAACAAATTAAAAAAGACTAATCTAACTAACTAACAAAAGTTAATCTAAAAATTAAATTAACAAAACTAAAATTAAAATTAAATTAATCTAGTACTAAACTAAAATTTTAAAAAAACTAATCTAAATTATTAAAAAAAAAACTAATCTAAATTAACAAAATAAAAAAAATCTTATTTTAAATTAACAAAATTAAAAAAATCTAATCTAAATTAAAAAAATCTAATCTAAATTAACAAATCTAATCTAAAATAACAAAGTTAAAAAAAAATCTAATCTAAAATTAAAAAAAAAACTAAAAATCTAAATCTAAAAACTAAAATCTAATCTAATTTAACAAATAAAAACTATTCTAATTTAGCAAAACTAAAAAAAAGTCATCTAATTTAAATCCACAATGAAAGTTGCTAATATTAATTGATTTTAAACAAAAATAGCCAAGCTTTCAACAATTCAGAAGCAAGTATTACTCTACACCATAATGAGAAAATTCTTAATCTCTTTCCAGTCCAGCCAAGTTTAGACAACAGCTGCAAATCAATGGAGATAATATCACAGCTTAAGCACAATTATTAAAGCACATCCATGAGAAATTATAGCAGCAAACTTTTCAAAGAGGGGACGCAGATAATATACATTTCGTTCTTGTAATCCTCTTTTGTGGCAAGATTTCACACGTGAGGCGAATGAGATCTGGACGGCAAGATTTTTGCACAAAATTGGAAAACTTGATCCCCACAATAAAATAATTTGACTAATACACAAATCAGCAAATCAAAATGCAAATCATGCCACAGAGGAAGATCAAAATTTATAACACAGTAAGGCCACCCACTACTGCAATATTTAACGAGCTTTAAATTCCCCTCATAACGATGTTTCTGAGATAATTAATTTCTAAGAGTAATGCAAAGTAATTCACACGAATTATATAGGATTCCACCAAACTGTAATCAATTTAGTTATAAAATGTAAAATACAATCAGGTCACCAAATCCGTTTGACAAAACTCAACATGAATACTCAGCAAAACTCAACATGAATACTCAAAATTACATCTCTGTGATTTTCCTCATACAAATAAACTGAGATTCTGGATTTATCAAGACGACTTTCCTTATTTCTCTGCCAAATAACTATAATCTGAATTATAAGTGCTTTAGAAGTTTTGCAGTCAAATACATCTCAGAATTTTATTGTATTCAATTTTGACTAGACAAGCGAAGTTTCCTTATCACAAGCATATATTCAGCAGAATGTAATTCACAACATACTCCACAAAATTAGTAAAACAATTGCCTAATCCCTTATTAAAAGCAGTTGTTTTGTAACAAACTGAGGACTTAGAGAGTATCTGAATATAAAAGGTAGATCTCAGATTAAATGTATATCACCTCATAAATGAAACCGCTATCAAGAATCCAAAATAGAGAAGTTTTAAACCGAATACAATGGTACGGATTTCGAACATAACACGGTGGGCACCAAAATGTGTACACCAAGATGTGGTACACTTCTGTGAATCTTTATATGCAAGGAGACTCAAGAATGAGCCCTCACAAATCGACTCACAACTCTCTATCCAAGAAGTGCAGTGATTGATATTGAGGCCCTCATATTGACCAAATTACCCATGCAAGTACAAACTCGGAACGAGAGATTCAAAGATGAATAGCAAGCATGCTAATCTCCATGAATCTTATTCATGCATGCAAATGAAATACTATTCTAAATGATTGTAAATGCAAAATAAACTAATTTAAACTATATAATTACAATGCAACTACTTTGCTAATTAATATATATGAAAATCCAACTAAAGCAATGAAGTGGATTAAGCTACAATGCAATGAGATTAAACTATATGCTATTAAACTAAAATGCTTATGAAATTAACTAATGTGCAATCTCAAATGATAAAGCTCAAGAAAATTTGTAGCATAATAATGATGTGAAAATTCGGGGATCCTCAATTGAGAGCGAGAGGGCTCATTTTATAGCAAAATGTGGATTTGAATGCAAATCTAGAATCAATGTGGAAAAGAGGAAACAAATGTCATTTTTAGCAAGTTTGTAGGAAAATGGAATTTGATTTATTTCATTTTTTATTAATTGATTTGTTTCCTTTTCCATCACAAAGATATTTTATTTATTTAAAAGAATAATATCTCTTTTAATAAAATAAAATAAGATTATATAATTTAGAAATGAATATTAATTAAATAAAATAAAGTCATTCAAAAAATGAATTTTAATAACATTATTTCATTTAAGGAATATTAATTTCAATTAAATAACATTATTTTATTTATTTAAAAATGATTTATTTCTCTTAATTAAATAAAATTAATGAAATATTCAAACCTTAGGAAGAATTGAAGTAATTACGAATAATTACAATTTGATCAAAAAGATTGATTTGAATATTACCAAGCATTGATTCAGAAATTGATTTTGACAAATTGAATAAATGGGGCCTAAAGTCTAGGCGACCATTTTAGGGTGCATACACAAGGCACTTAACCAAGGGAAAAGTGGATCCTTACAAAGGATGAGAGTCTGACATACTACCCTTTCCACCAAGTACAGAGACAAAGACAAGGAGAAAGAGGACTATTATGTTACTCACACAGTATGATTGAACCTAAAATTGTACCACCATGAATGATAGTGATCCCCAAGTAGAGAGTCTAACAATGTCACATAGTGTGGAGCAACGTAATATGAACTTAAATGTTATTCAAAGTAATCATAATTGAAAACTAACTCATTACAACATGTTATGTGAATGATATCATAATCAATGAGTTTTTGAATTTTATAAAACCCTAACACTTAGTATAATAGGTCATCTGGTAGTATTTGTGAAATAATCAGACTCTGTAGGGTGGAGCCTCAGAACTTTTGAACTTGTTTACCTCACTATTAACCCTAGGACTATGCATAAAGCTTGACATCATTAGTAGGGTGGTCATGATATCAATGATACATGCAAAAAAGGAGATTCACAAGGTTTTGACTATGCTTTTTATTTCATTTAGGTCAAGTAATTAACTTAGCACAAAAAAGGTTGAGCAAAATGATTTATTGATTAAAGTTAGGCATAAAAGAAAATTTAGATGATAAAGGAGTTGATGTTAACAAAGGAGGAGGTTTGAGACTAAATGCTTCCATAGGTTTCTCACGAGTCTTAAAGCTATTTTGCATACACCCTAAACCATGTTGAATATAAGTAGTTTAAATATTAGGAGGATTGGGTTGGACAAACGAAACACTAGGCCCTTTGAAATGTCTCATGTTAGAATTAGGAACTTTGTATTCACCTATAGAAGATGACATAAAGTCTAATGACCCCCTTCATATTCTAAAAGGGAACTTATAAGAGAATAAATATCTTTAGGAGGGGAAGATATGTTTTGTTGAGATGGTGTAGGAATAGATGAAGTATCAAATTTGGTTCATAGACAACTTTGTGATTTATCATCAGTGACAAGGGTATACATGATGTTGTTATAGATGAACTTCACTTTACAATGAAGTGTTTAATGAATAGCTTGCATGGATCATAACCATGGTCATCCAAATAGAATATTCTAATTAGGAGTACCAGACATAACATGTATAAGTGTAGGTAAAGTGATAAGACCCACTTTAACAGGTAATGTGATAATACCCATAGTTTGTTTAGTAAAATTGTCAAAGCCAAATATAGGAATAGAATCAGGTTTGATTGAAGAAATATCCAAATTTATATTATGTAATAAGTTAATGCTACAAACATTAAGTCATGATCCATTATCAATTATAATTCGATGAATAAGATTGCCATTGATAAGGACAACGACCATAATAGAATCATGTTTATCTTGAATTTCCTTGGAAGGCAACTCATATTGAGAAAACACTACTTGAGCTTCATTATTGGTTTCATTAATTCTTTCCATTATTGAAGTTATATTAGTTTGCATAGTATTTTTCTCCGGGCTTGTTGTAATGCTTCATGATGTGTAGGTGAAGTTTGAAGAATCTCCCAAAGAGATATCTTGACAAGAGTAGCACAAAGTTGCTCTACTAAATCATACTCCTTTCTAAGATTTTGAGGTAGACAAGGTGTAGATGGTAGCACTGGCTGATAAGTAAGAAGAGGAGGAACAACTAAATTGGTAGGTTATATATTATTTATTGTGTTATATGTATGAGCAGTTACATGATAGCCAGGTTGTTGAGCACCTTTCACCATAATGACTTGCTCATTTTGAGGTGGATGGGCATGTTGATGAAGATGAACAAAAACCTTAGGATGTTAAATACTCAAACATTGACAACATTGTCTTGATCAAGTTGTTTATTGTTCATGGGTTTATCACTAGAATGGAGAGCACCAAGGAAAGTGGTAATGATATTGTCATGTTCTTCCAAGGTGTCCTCATGAGTAGGACGATCTTTAGAAAGGGGATTAGGGATTTCCATCAATGCTTCATCTATAAAAAGGATGTCATTTAATGAAGGTAAGGTGATATTAATAAATGTACTTATAATATCCTCCTCTTGCTCTAAAATGTCCTTGTAAAGGGGGTACATCTTAGGATAAGGAGAATCACTCATTAAGGCTTCATTTGTAGAGGGAAAATCATTGAGATGAATAGAAGGTAAATTGTCCTTAAGGGAATTGTATACTAATAAAAGTATCTTCATAGAATTAGGGTTAATCATCAATAATAAATGAAATAGTAACTAAATACAACCACAATTGAGCAACTATTTAACAAAATCAATGACTAATTGAGCATCCTATGGCTCTCTAACTAAGATGTTAATGAATAAGCTCTCAACAAGCTCTCACTAATGACAGTCCTAGTATGAGAATGATAGAGATAAAACAATATGCTAAAGCTAACAATTATCAAGATGAATGCTAAAATTGCTCTTAAATGCCTTTCTAAGCTCAAATTACAAGAGGTTTGATGCAATTCTCAGATAGGTGGTTGATAATAATGAAGGATTTTAGCCTTCCTTTTATAGATTTTCCAATGGTAGGGGGTGTAGTTGTGTTTAATCATGGTTGAGTTGGAGTTAAGTCTTTGGTTCCACCCTTTGAAGACAAAGCAAATTTTGTGTCCTCAAAACTTGGGACAAGTAGACAAGATGGATGGTTAAGATTCCTTTTCACTTTGAGTGAATGAGATTCAATTTGGCTTGATCCATGTGAATGCCTTTCCTCAAATCTCATTGGTTGATTGATTTTCTCTCCTTTTGGTTTGTTGAGAGTAATTGATTTTTATTAATTGATTTAGTTGATTTATTTTAGCCATGCACCCCTTGAATGGGTTGAATTTAATTTAATCCAAGACTATACAATTAATTGAATTACTTGTATTTTGATTTGATTGCACTTTATTAAAATGCTCTCAATTTTGATTTTGATTGAATTAAGATTTGATTTTCATTTTGATTGGCTAATTGTGCATTGTGATTCAATTGATTCAATTATTTCCTTGATTTGCTTTGATTTGACTTGATTTGCTTTGAATTATTGTTAAATTGTCTTTGTCCATTTTTAGGTGATTACAAATGCCCCTCTTTGAGTTGACGTGCGAAGCATGTCAATTCAAAGAATACTCCGATCTTGCTCGATGATAGGTCCTGATTCATTGATGGTTGATCTTCGATGTTCATTCTTAATGTCTTTTGATGGTCTATCCTTTGATTTTCGATATGAAATTGCTGCAGGTAATGATTGATATGAAACTCTCCTGATTGATGTGGTATGATGATCATTCTCAATATGATGATTGATTTGCTAATTGATATGAAACTCTCTTGATGATCTGATATGCTGCCCCTTTTGTTTGATTATGAAAATTTTCTGATAAAAGCTTTCAATTTGATTTGATGATCAGTCTCTGATTTCTATTGATGTTACTGATGATGTTGATCTGATTACCTGATGGTATGCCCCCTCAGAAATGAAGCATATTGTTGTTTTCGATAGATAGGTTTAAATGATTGATTGATATGTTTTCATTTCTAAAAAACACTTTATGATATGCCACACTTCTCAATTTGCCCCGGTTAATGCAATAGATTATTATAGGTCAAATTCAATTCTCACCTCAAAATTAGGTCAATTTACCTTAAATAGGTTGAAAAACCCAGATTTACTATTCATTTTTACTTTTCTCTTCTGTGATTTTGCTCTGGTTCTCTTCTGCTTTCCGAGATGGTTGTGCCTATTCGAGAGCATCGATTCAAGCGGTGTCGGAGATACGTGAGGCTGCCTGACTATGGACCTCTGATAAGTGCTTTTCGAACCTTGGTATTGCATTTATTGCTCATTAGTTAGCATTTATTGCATTTTTCAATTCCATCACTGCTTTGAAATAGTTAAGTCATGCTTAGCAAGTTTTTAATGTCGCCTAACCAATTTTTGTTGTCACCTGTGATTAAATGGTTCACGTGTAGACTTAGGTTTTAAAAACCAAATTTCATAACTTTTTACGCCTATGAAACCCTAGCATTTTGATGTCGCATAGGAAGAATCGACTGTTGCTTAGGTCAATTCAATGTCACATGTGAGAAATTTGTCGCCTGAGACAAAAGTAATGTCACTTGACAAGAATTGTGTGTTGCTTAAGGAAAATGTAGCCTGTGATGAATAAAATCATGCCTGCAACATTTTTTCTCAAAATTTTCACTTGTACTTGACTCTTTTATGTTTTTGTTTTGAAACATTTAGTACATCAAGATGACTGATTTGAATGATATGATTAGGTTAGTTATGTTTGAACTAAACAATCGATTAGGATATCAGTATAGTAATACCAACGAAGTTGATTTGTCAATCTATTATGATAGGGTGATGGTCTGATATTTTACTCTCAAGATCTAGAAAGATAAAACAAAAATTTTCCTTCCTCAAGATATAGAGTTAGGAGTTTTGATGCGCTCATGATGAGCAAATGGATTTTATAATAACTTGATCGACTTTAGATGTTCCTTGATATAATATGCTGATATGATTCTTTTGTTCTTTGCCAAACAGGTTGACTTCCCTGTATTATATATCTGATCAGTTACGTCATGGGTTATTGACCTTGGGCAGACACTTACTAATGTCGAGTTTCATGTTATAGAGCTTTGTGGTTTGAGCTTCCTTCTCGATCTTCCCCAGTTCTAGCTGAACTATGGGTTATTGACAATTGTGGCAGAGCGTTGGCACTTCGACCATAATACTTTCCATCTTCCACATGGTGAGATGACGATCACACCTGAGGACGTGTATCATTTGCTATAGATTCCCTGTTGAGGAGAGATTGTTTATTATGATTTTGTGTATGATTCTATTGTCTGCCGACGAGTGTTCGGGGACAATTTGATTGATGATGATATGATCACATGGCCACAGTTTGCTTCTTTCCCTACATTGCCTACAGTTCTAGGCGCATTGATTGGTGGTCTACTTCTTCCTGATTGACGAGGTCACAGTTTTTTCCGTTGGTTGGGGTAGGATTCTAGAGGATTTACTAGCGTAGCCTCGATGTTTTGATTGGGGTTCTTGTGTGCTAGCACAATTATATCAAGATCTCCATGAGGTAGTGTATAGAGAGAGTTCTTCTTTATCTATTGGTGCTATTATTCTCCAGCTATGGATTTGGGAGCATCTTCTTATTACCAGGCCTATTTCTGATAGGAGACGACCACGTGGATATCCCTATGATTTTCTATATATGGGTATGGTGATTTAGCATCATTTCGGTCATCTAGATTATTGGAGACGTCAGATAGCTGATCTTGATCAGGTTACATGGCGTCCCTACCTTGATTGCAATCTCTGGCAAGAGGATGATGATGAGTTGCCATATATGTTTACTCCTTGTTGGATGATTGGCCGTTCTGATACTATTATTGAGTGGTTTTGTTTTGGTCAAGTTTGTAGGATACAGGATATGCCTCTGGGCAATGCGTTATATGCACAAGTACAGGCTGAGAGATCTTTATGGGGCCCTTGTATTGATTATCAGTTTGTTGTGGCTTAGATTGCTCGTATGCCTTTCTGCAGATGGGAGATGTTGACAGGTATGTCTGATGCAGGGATTTCCCATGAGTATCGAGATTGGTGGTCTCGAAACAAGTTTATTCATTTCACAGATCCAGCGGAGCCTATTCCAGCTCGACATGGTGGTGGCGGTGGTGGTGATGATGGCCGTGGTGGTGGTAGACATCAAAGGCATCGAGGACGTAGAGATCCTCTAGTTGTTGTAGGTAGAGGATGGTTGAGGGATGGACATGGTCGAGATAGAGCCAGAGATAGGAAAGTTGATGTAGTCTAGGTAGTTCATCCTAGAGCAACAGTTAGACAGGATAGAGTTCATTGACAACAAAGAGCTCAGAGACAGGCTCATGTTGAGGTTGCTAGATAGGTTCTTGGGGGTTGGGATCCTTTGGTACAGTTACAGAGAGTTGCCCTCGCATAGGAGGATGATGATGCTTAGCAGGTTCAGGCTCAGTAGGTTCTGACACAGTAGATGCCTCCACCAGTTCAGTAACCACAGGATCATGGATAGGATTCACAGGATGCTCCCACTATTAGTTCTTTAGCCTGAGATATGCAGTCTATGAGGATAGATATGTCCATTATTGTTGGGCGTTTAGATAAGGTTACTACCTTGATGTAGTAATTTATTTCAGCAGTGGTTGTTCAGAGACCGAGTGGAGCGAGCACTTCTCAGGCTCCTCCTCCATAGGATGATAGAGATCCAGGTGGTTCTGGTGTTGTGGGATCGTGATTGATTAGTGATAGATTCATTTATCATTGATGTCCTCTATTGCACATTTCATGTTTTTTTGATTGATCGGAACCTTTGATGTACCACTTTCATGATATTGTATCTGGATATACTTTGATGTACTGGATCCTTTGAGAAACATTCTTTTGATGATATATGATGATCTATTCCTTCATTCTTATTGATAAGTTGATTCATGAAATTATCTTTATATGCAGCTATATGATGTTTATGATGCATTTACTTTTGATTATATGCAATGGATGCGATGTATAGATGCATTGATGTATGAATATTATGAGATGTTTTCTATTTTTCAATGTATGGATGCAAATTGTTTTATGGTCATATGGATATGAATGATCCCATGTTTTTTGTATTTTCAAATGTATGCAATTCTATTTGTAACTACATGTATGAAAATGAGTAATGATTCTTTTTTTGTTTTCTGTCTATTTATGTATAATGACTAATGATTAATGTTATGCATGAATGCAAAAGATAATCTTATTTTCGTTGTTTTGAATCTAGAATCATGATGTTTGAATTGAACCCCCCCCCCCCCCCCCCATTTCATTTTTCCCCTTGCAATTTAAGCTAAGAAAGGCAAAACAAATATATACAATGCACTTAATCTAACATGTATGCAGCTAACTGTCATTATTCAAGATTTAGAGCTTATAATCATCATTGAGCATTTTTGGAATCCCATTTTTTAGTACAATCATCACTAGTTCAACTATGATGATATGAATACTTTTGCCTTTTTCTCTGCTTTCCCATCGATCTCTTCGGTACGACTATCACTGATTGAAGCCAATCATGAGAGTGTGAATACCGATTTTGTCAGATTCTATGTTGCAAGTGGATGTTGGTATTATGATATTAAAGATCAAAATAGCCAAGGTATCCGTTTGCGTAAACAAGCAGAAATCTCCATTTTATCCTATGTACAAGTCCTCGATGATTCTTTGATGATCACATCCTTAGACAAATAATACATGATTTAAAACTTTGATTTTAAGACGGTCATTCAGAAATCAAGAAAATATCATCCTTTCATCATAGCTTATCTAGTCTAAAACTTTCATCGATTCGCTAGAAAGGAATGATTTCATCAATTGAGTTAACACTTAGAAAAAAATTTGCCATGTTTTTCAAATCCATAGTTCAAGTGTAGTTCCATCCATTTCATACTTTTAATCTTGATAAAGAATAAGGTCATTTAAGTTCTTGGATCAAATTTTCATTTTAGGCTCACATTGGATTGGGACGTAGATTTGATTAAGTGTTCCTCTTTTGAGTGTGATGAATTGATTCTCTGATTGAATAAAGCTTGTTGATGAATCCTTGCTCCTTGAGAGTAGATTGCCCCTAGTTTGATATTGATTTCTTTTATGGGACTTAAGACAATTTTTCGATTAGGTGACCAAAATCTTAAGGTACTTGCAAATGCAACTGTGGGGTTTTATTATGCAATATATACAAATGCTGGCGAATGCAATATTGACAAGATGACCTTCTAAGTATGCAACTGACTTGGACTTTCAATGGTGCATGTTTACCAAGTTTTCACCGATTGAATGGATCAAGCTCTTTTTTTCAATTTTAAAAGCTTTTCTCTTTTTTTGCTACCAAGGTGCCTATTTGCTAGGTTTTCGCCAAGGCACTTTTCTTCTTTTTCTGATTTTTTTGTATTTTTCTCTTTTTCAATTTTTTTTTTCATATTATCAAGGCGCCTATTTGCTAGGTTTTCACCAAGACAACATCTTTTTGAGGATCATATTTGAATGTTTTTCCTTTCTTCATGCTCAATTTTCCACTGTTTTTGATCTTTTATGCTTTTTCTAATGTTTTTGATATTTTAAGTTTTTCCAATGTTTTTGGTATTTTCAAGATCTCTTTTGAACTATGTACAATAAATATGATGCTCTCCAACTGATACTCTTTATACTCTTTCATCTACCTCATGTATAGAACCTCTTGAGATGTATGCTATTTATAGGTTCTTGTAGCTCTTCACCATCACAATCTAATAACTTGTATGTGTCGGTCCCAAAATCTTCAACAATGAAAAATGGTCCTAACCAATTTGCTTCCCACTTTCCTTTTTTCTCTCTTTTTGCTTGGTTCTTGGGATTTTTGCGCAACACTAGGCCACCTATTTGGAATGTCCTTGGCTTGATGTGTTTATTGTAAGATCTTGACATTCTATTCTAGTACACCTTTAAGTGATCAAAGGCTTCTTTCTATTTTTCATCCAAGAGTTCTAGTTCTTGTAGCCTAGCAACCCTATAGTCTTCCTCATTTATCAATCCATCCATAGATATCCTTAAGGATGGAAGTTCTACCTCCAAAGGCAAAACTGCTTATGTTCCAAAGACTAAGGAGAAGGGTGTAGCCCCTGTTGGTGTCCTTATGCTTGTTCTATAAGCCCACAAGGTCGGGTTTATCTTGATATGCCAATCTCTACCAAAATTATCCACTGTTCTCTTTAAGATTTTCAATATGTTTTTGTTTTTTTCTTCGGCTTGTCCATTACCTTGAGGGTAATAGATTGAAGATGAATGATGTATCATGTGAAATTTGGTGCACAATTCCGTTATGTCTTTGTTCTTGAAATGCCTTGCATTATCCATTATGATGGCGTGAGGTACACCATATCTACAAATTATATGATTTAGGATAAACAAGGATATCTGTTTGCCTATTGAAGTTGATAGGGGTATAGCTTCCACCCACTTAGTAAAGTATTATGTGGCTGTTATGATGAATTTATGCCCATTCGAAGATGGTGGATGAATCATTCCTATTAGATCTAGACCCCACTGATAGAATGGCCAAGGAGTTGTCATTGGATGAAGTTCTTGCGCCGGCGCATGTATCAAATTTTTGTGGAATTAACACTTCTTACAAGTTTTTGCAAAGTTACAAGAATATTTTTCCATGGTAGGCCAAAAATATCCTATCCTAAGAAGTTTCTTAGCTAAAGATAATCCGTTTGAGTGTGATCCACAAATTCCTTCATGAATTTCTCATAAGGCTAAGTTTGATTCTTCCTCTTCTAAACACCTAAGGAGCATTTCGTTAAGACTTTTTTGATACAATGTTTCAGAAATTATAGTATATTTGGCAGCTTGTCTAATGAAGCTTTTCTTTTGGTTTCTGGTTTGATTGATAGGAAGGATTTGGTCTCTCAAATAGGTGTAAATTGGTCCATACCAAGGTGAGTCAGTTGTAGTAAGTAGGCAAATGGTATAAGGATGGGTTGGGTCATACGCGGGTTGAGTCGCTTCTTCTACCAAGAACTCGTATCTATCACTCTGATCAAGCATCTACAAAAGTGATGCTAAGGTTGCCATAGCGTCTATTGCTTTGTTCTTTTCTCTTAGCACTTGTTCAAATGTGATGATTATGAAATACTTCTTGAGATTATCTACCATGGTTTTGTAAGGTACTAATTTGTCATCTTTTGTCTGATATTCTTGATTGACTTGATTTATGACTAATTGTGAATCACCATATACCTTTAATCCTGTCACTTTCCACTCTAATGCCAACTTGATTCCAATAACCAAGGCTTCATATTCTGCTATATTGTTTGTACATGGAAATATAAATTTGTATGACTTAGGTTTTAGTGGAGCCTTGGGGCGTGATTAGAAGTATGCCTGCTCCTGACCCATGGTGAGTGTAGGAACCATCAAAATAAAGCTGCCATGTTTTTGCCTCAACATTCACAATCTCTGCATCTGGGAATTCAACTTGTATAGGATGATCATCATGAAGTGGTGCTTCTGCTAATTGGTCTACAATGACTCGCCCTTTAATTGCTTTTCTGTCAATATATTCTATATCAAATTTTCTTAGTATTCTATATCAAATTTTCTTAGTATCATCACCCACTTTGCTAATCTTCCATTTAATGTTGTTTTTCTTAGTAGATACTTCAAAGGGTCAATTTTGGCAATGAGCCTTATCTTGTGGGCTGGCATAATTTTTGGGAAGCAAAAACTACAGCCAAGCATGCCCTTTCCATGAAGGTATAGTTTAGCTCATATTTGACTAAGGTTCTACTAATGTAGTAGATTGCTTTCTCTTTTCCATTTTCATCCTCTTGTGCTAGAAGTGCCCCCAATGAATTCTCTGTTGCTAAAATTTACAAGATTAAGGGCTTGCCTCTGATAGGTGGCATCAATATTGGTGGGTTCATGAGGTATGTCTTCACATTTTTCATCCCACTTGAAGATTGTGTCTTTATGCAAAAGTTGGGTGAAATTATGGCATTTTTTTGCCAATTGAGAGATGAGTCTCCTAATGGATTATATCCTTCCTTGTAAAGATCTCATTTGACTAATAGTTTTAGGTGCTTCCATTTCCATTATGGCCTTTACTTTAGCGGGGTCAACCTCTATTCTTTTTGCAGATACAATGTAACCTAGAAGTTTGCTAGATTGGACTCCAAAAGCACACTTCTTTGGGTCAAGTCTTCCTTTAAACTCCTCTAACCTTTCAAAAAATTTGCCAAGATAGGTAGATGTTCTTTTCTTGAATGTGACTTAGCTAGTGTGTCTTCCACATAATCCTCCATGAACTTATGCATCATATCATGGAATATTGTAGTCATTGCTCTTTGATAGGTTGCTCTGACATTTTTCAAGCCAAAAGGCACGACATTCCAACAAAATGTATCCCATGCACATGTAAAGGTAGTTTTATCTTGGTCTTCAGGTGGTATCTTGATCTGATTATAGCCACTAAATCCATCCATGAGTGAAAACATGGAGTGTCTCACTGTTAGGTCTACAATGGCATCAATGCTCGGAAGTGGGAAATCATCTTTAGGACATGTCAAGTTTAAGTCTCTAAAATCTGTGCATATTCTGATGGACTTATCTGCTTTTGATACAAGCACTATATTGGAGATCCATTGTGCATAATCAATGGCTCTTATAAACCCCACCTTTAATAGCTTCTCTAATTCCATTTTGACAAGTAGGGCTATATGAGGGTGCATTTTCCTTAGTTTTTGCTTGATTGGTTTGGCTCCTTCCTTTATATTAAGATGATGCATTATCAAATTTGGGTCTAACCCTAACATATCATCATAAGACCACATGAAGTTAACTTGCTTTTCCTTAAAGAACTTGATGAACTCTGTTCTTTCTTCGCTTGATAGGGATGATGCTAAGTGGATGATCTTTGGCTCTGTTTCTGATCCAATGTTTATCTTTTATGTTGGCTCGATTAGAATTGGATACCTTTCTTCATAGTGATCTAGTAGAACATCCAAACTCCCTTCTATAGGTGCCTCAGTTGGGTTTTCACCTTTAGAAACATCCTTTATTTCTTTTTTTCTTTCTTTTGGATCTAATGTTGCCACAAAGTGGTTTTCAACACTCGATTCTTTTCCTTTTCCTTTTCTATTTTTTTAATTTTTTTTTCATTTTTTCTCAGATTAAGAGTTGGGATGCTCCCTTTGATCATTTATTGTTGATAGTCCTTGATATAAGAAGGTTCAACCACGTTGAGGTATTGGGACAACATGTTGTTGTTCAAGAAAGTTGGCAAGGTATCGGGTTCAATGGTATTCCATTCAATTAGGTCCAGCCGAATGAGAGTTAAAGGGTCAACACTTGGGTTTGTCTCAATTGGGTTTAAAGTGTATATCTCATTGTTGGATGGTTCATACATTGTATCTTGAAGATCTTGGACATGGGCTTCCTCTAAATGCTCTAAAGAAGAAGGATCAAAATCCTCCTCACTAGACTCCACTATGGTTTCTGTTGGATAAAACTCGTGTGGATTAAACCTAGCGTTTGAATCTTCCATAGTAGGTCTCCATGAAGGAACATATGGCTCACCTACCCATTGATTTATTTCAATTTCTATGCTTGGCACATCATTTGGACCCTCTTGACTAGACTAGATGCTTGATTTGAAGTTGATTCCACCATTAGTCCTTTATTTTTGGTAGAAGCATATGTATGAATGACATCAATACCCTTGTCTTGGCACAACTCATCTAATAGGGTCTCCCATTCCCATTCATTAGAATCCTCATCACTATGAGATTCTAATTGTAGTATTTGATCATATAATTTGGGATAATGTTTTTGTGTATATCCTTCTTCAAGATATCCTAAACCCATTTTCTCCTTGGAATCTTGCCATGTGGATTCTAGGGGTTCAACTAGCCCTTCATTTCTTGTGCCTAAAGGTCCTTGACCTTTGTACCCCATCTTTTGCATGATTGCAAAACCTTTACCATATTGATGAGTAGGGATGGTTATATTTTGAATGTGCTTGACGTGAGCACTTGATTCTTCATCCTTGTATAACCAATTCAAAATTTCATTATCCTCTTTACTCATGGTGGATGATGTACTTGCCCTTACAAAGTTTTCATTATATTTATGAGGTAGACTTGGAGGTTTTCCAAAGGACTTTGGTGATAAGGGTAGGTCCATCATGGATAAGGAATATTCGCCTACTCCTTGTTGTTTAATTTTGCATTGCTTATCAAAGTTTTTCATCATTTTATCCATCTTTTGATAATGGGCTTCTTTAGTATATCTTTGGACAACTTTGATAGAGTCTTCTTTTGTTTCTTCCATATTATCATCCTCATTAACCTTCTCTTTTCCTTTAGTTGATGTAGTTTGGTTAATGAGTTTTGGAGTTTCTTTAACAATAATTTCCTCTTCCATCTTTTCTTTTCCTTTCAGCAAAGGGATGTCTTTAGAACTTTGGCCTTGTTACATTTGATTGGGTACACTAGTACAAAAACAACAATATATGACCAAATAAACTACCAAAAATTGTAGATAAATGACCAAATTTGGCCACATGATCAGTGGTAGTTTATTGCCGGTCATTTATCTCGCGACCAAATTTATGACTCAACTATTTTAGTCATTTATTTGGTCATATATTTGGTCGTTGATTTGGTCATTGATTTGGTCATTGATTTGGTCGTATATTTGGTCATTGATTTAGTGGTTTATTTGGTGGTTTATTTGGTCATTGATTTGTTCATTGAATTAGTCATTTATTTAGTCATATTAGGGCACGATGGAATCAAACCGCCATCCTCCTACTTGTAAAGTAGGTGCTCTTCCATTGAGCTAGTACCCTTTAAAGAATAATCTCATCACGTAATAATTTGACACCCTATCAATGTAAAATAGGTTAGACACATAAAGCATATATAAGAAAACCATTGATATTGAGTATTTTCTTTTAGAAGTTGAAGTTTTGTAAAACACAATCGCACTCAAGAGTTCATTTCATAGAAAGAAAAACATAGCATGATGCAATTACATAAATGGTTGGATAATATTAGACTAGCAATTACACCTTTGAAGGGTGCAATGGTTACGCCGATGGATCTCTCTCTCTCTCTCTCTCTCTCTCTCTCTCTCTCATCCACTCTCCCCCCTATTTCTCCCCTTATCTCTCCCTATATCTCCCCCTATATCTCCATATCCATCTAACTATCATATCCTAGATGAAATGGGCAGCCTAGCTTTTTAAAATCAATAATTCAAAGTTGGCTCAATGGCTACAAGGGTCCAGATTTGTAAAGGGAAAATCCAATATTATACTCGTATATAGAATTAGATAAGGCTTAACTTTTTTCAAAAAAATTAGGAATAAATATTAAAAAATTGACACCCCTCCCTTCAATAATCTAAATGCTCTAAGGAAAAAATTAAATCAATCATTGGCCTTTATAGGATTCGTGTCAAATAAGTTTGATAGCTTTACTTGTGTGTCTATTATAATTAGGGTGACCTATTGATTATGAAATGCTTTTGATTTTCTTCTTTTAGTCATGTGCATTATCATGCATCAAATAGGCATAATGTTTTGTTGGTGAGTATGGTGGAGACAAACATGTTTTATATAGAAAGAATTATCTCATGGGATTCATGACACAAGGACACATTATTCATGTTCAATGAAGAATCTTTCAAGATTCATTGTGTTTATTTACATAGAAAAGTATCCTCAAACACCTATTGTTGATAAAGTAAAAGGCAAATGAAAAGTCAACAAACAAAGGAAGGGAAACATAAGTTTAGGGTTAAGAAAAGTAAATTAAGAGTTAGTTCTTTTAATTATTGATAAGGTAATGATTACATTTAGGGTTTTACTTTAACAACACATTATCAAAATTGTTTGCAATCTTAAATTACTTAAATTGTTAGTTGTGTTTATATTAGTGAGTGTTAAAGACGTTTTAAAATATGATTAAATAGAAGACTTGAGTTCCCACATGGATAATAGTAAAAAATTATTTAATTATTGATAAACAAGCACTCTTCTAAGAAATTAAAACCCCAATATGTCCAATGTTGATGGAAGCATTTGATTCTATTAGATCAAGGTGTGGTTGCATCAGCGTTGATGGCTTCTCGAGGAGGAGAGGGGCCGTCAAAATGAGGACCAAAAGGATCTCCAGGAGAGTAAGGCACATGTATTGGGGATTGTTCTCCTCACACATTAACTACACCACATCTGGGGAAAATCACCGCCAAATTAACTAGCATAAACAACAACATGACCACATTTTTCTTCCTCTCCATCTCTAACTCTGAAAAAGCATAACATAAAAAGTGTTAAATATATTGGTGCTATATATTGCATGCATTTCCTTTTCCTGGACTGCAAAGCACAAATGAGGAGTCATTTCTGAAATGGGAAAAACTGGAAAGTGTGCCACAAAATATGTTCTTCATTCTGCACAGTCGATTGCAATCGTGTAGGTATTTGGAATGCCCAATACGTACACCACTTTACACATGTAATTTTCTATTGATTACAATGCTTTACACGAGACAATTACTCCACTTCACCAATTTCCTTTGAATTGCATTGTACTCGCAATGATTTTTTTTATCTATGCATTGGATGAAATCAACAGCAACCAAGCATAGAACCTTACATGAATTTTTTTCAAAACCCTTATTTGAAGTGACCCAAAACAATAAAAAATACCTTAACATTTATCAAAGTGACTCATATATCAATGCAATCAAATTAAAATTTGTTACTTTTTCACAAAACCTAGATCCAAAATCTGATTAAGAGCTAGGTGGTGCATTGTGCAATATACCATTAGTATTAAAAAATGGACAACAATGTTTCAACTTTCCAGCCATTCAAAGAAATTGATGACAAATGATTTGAAAGAGAACAAAATCTCCAAAGTTTAGATTGTTTTAAATTTCTCAAGGATGCGATAGCCCAACTCGAACCCAATCTAAATGGGAGAATCCATTCCCTAAACATGGAAATTCTATAAGAAGTTTAAGCATATTCTAGCAGGGAGAAATTTGTCCAATAACTACAACTTGATCTTCATTTGGGAATTTAACTCTTGGAAGCTCCCCACCTGCGAATGTTTCATAATTCCCAATTTTCTAAGAATTGTGCATTGAAAAGGGCATTTAGGATAGGATTCTTCACATAATGATAAAATACACGTGATAGAAATTTTTAGGTACACAGTCCTGTAATTTTGATATTCCTATGTAAAGATTCAACTTTTATAAAACATTAATTACAAACAAATTTTCATTATAAATGTGAGACAATTTATGTTGAATCTTCTATAAAAGGAGACAAACTGAAAGAAAACACCATATCCACTTTACACCCATCAAATTTAACCAGCACCATATTTACAAACTATGCATATAGTAAAGGACGAAGTCATCGAGTTGCAATGCTGATCTCAATATTTGATTCCCCCATTTATGAATATGCGGGTGGTTCCCCCATGCCCTATTCCTTTTCCTAAACAGAATGGGATCTAGAATTCATTCAACATTGAGTGCCCCCATATCTAGTTAAGTTTATAGTCTACCTTGGATGTCTTTCAAAAAAAACATCAGGCCCTAATCTTTTCCCTAGGATTGTTAAAAAAATATACTACAATCTATGGCCTTTATCGTGCTTGCATACAATTGACAACATGTAGGCTCAACAATGTAACTAAAAAGATCAACATGTAAAAGTATTGTTCATACAAAATAAGAATTATAAACTGGCAGGAAGGCTCTCTTAATAGTGCATTGATAAGCAGCCCATCCAGATGGCCATAGTCCAAAATTCCAAATTGAGCGATTGATGTAAATGCATCTACACAAATTGTTTGTTTGGAACATAGTAGTTTCAAATATCTTTGTGTCAAGTCCGAAAAATGGGTGTCAGGTGTCAAATCATACATGTCACATATTATTCATACACTGAACAATTATTATTAACTCATTAATGGCACAATACCCCTTCTAGCCTGCATTTCAATTTTGATAGGTAATGGCAACAACTTTCTCGGCCTCTTTGGTAATCAACATTCAGCAATTGATTTTCTCAGCATAGCTTCCTTTTGGCCGGCATCAGGAAAATTTTCCGTATCAGATATTTCTGGTAGGATTTTCAGTGGGCGATGCCCATAATAAAAAAGCCTATCGGCTTAAAAATATAGGACCCTTGGACTAATTGTTGTCTTTTGATTTTGCACACTGGACAACTCAAACAGAAGACTTTCCAAAACACATGAATGGACAACTGGCAAACAGAGATTAACTTGTTATTTTCCTTAATTGTTTGGAAAAGAGCATTAATAGTGTTGTTACAATGTAAAAATCACTCAAGGCAATGACCAAAACAATTTAAGAAGAAAGAGACTAAGCATTGTCATGGAGCTATGACAACTAATGAAGCTATTGTTTCCAAACACTAAAGGGCATTCATGAAGAACATGTGAGAAATGACAGTTCAAAAAGGGCATTCATGTTCCATAAGCAAGGCATGACTATCATATGAGCAGCAAAAGCTATCATGGCTGCTACAAATCACAAAGGTATAATGCCAAATAGTTCTTTGGCTCAATACAATTACAACACAAGGATACAGAATAGTGAACATCGAGGTTCAAAATAACCATATAGATTACAACACTTAACAGTTCATTAATAGTCCAAGGATCAAAGGGCAGTCATATAGGAAGTTTGACAGTGACTTTTAATGAAAGAAGAGATGCAAGGTTCATGAACCACAGTCAAGGGAATACACAAAAATAGAGGACAGAAAAGTCCTTCGTGAAAGTCACAAGTAACATTGATTTCAATGTATGATAGCAGTGAAAGGAAAAAGTTGAAAGACAGTGACAAAGAGCACAAATAAAGAAACAGTGATAATTCTAATGTAATTATACAATGATCACAAACAATGAAAGGTGATCAAGAACACTTATGGAGGACAACATCATTATTAATGGATATGCCGCTATTTTTTTTATCAAAGGTGAAAAAGAGATAGAGATCCCTGATATACAATTAAGGGACATCCCTATTTCAACATAGCCATAACAGCCAAGAAGGTCATAAAGACAACACTGCAATAGATAATAAAAGATACCATTCAAGTCATGAAAGGTATAGTGGATGATAATGTTTAGGCACGGGTATGTTTAAGAAGCATCAAAATAGAATGATACAAGAGCCAATTGACGTAAAGATAGAGATGTGAAAATAGTGGTTAGTATTTTAGACAATTGTCCACTACAATCAATGAGAGATGTGAAAATAGTGATAAGAGCATACAAAATACAGTGGGCAATATCTCAAAGACAGTTTTTCAATTTAAAATATTTCATAGGACAATGAACCAAAATAGAAATTTCTATTTGTAGGATAGTAGAGTAAAAGATAATCATGGCATGACACGTTGTCCAATTTTCTATACTAAAATAAGAAGGGACAAATCTGTAGCATAAGACATCTCTAATGGTTATGAAGAATGTGATTGTTCAAGGAAAAACTCAGAATTCTAATTGCAAGAAAACAGTGATTGAGAATGGAGTGTTGATAGCTACACTATGGTGTCCTATAGTGCCAAAAATGAACAGAGATGTGAGCCTATCCATGAAGAATCAGGGCAATGGTTTAGTTGATCCTCTACAACAAGTTATGAAGCCTTTTGCAAGGGTAAAAGATGACTGTCCACAGTCAGCAAGGAGCAAGGTTGCCATTGATGGTAATAAGTGCACAAATTTATTTTTTGATCCTAATAGTTTGATTGCAAGGAAAACCATCATGTTTAATGATACCCCTAGCAATACCCCTAGAAAATCGAATCGAGGAAGCCATGGGTTTTTTCAATTCCATAAATAACAAAAACATAAAACTAGATCACAATACATAAATAGCATTTGTAATTTTCTAGTTGTTTTCTACTTGTGCTGGATGATAAATTCACTTGATGCAAAGGGTTTTGAGAAGAAAAGTTTAGCGCTCATCTCCATTATGATGCAGCTAAATTTTGTACAACAAATCTGGAGAATTGGATGGTTTTTAAATTTTCTTTATGGGCCATATAACAAGGACTTATGTTTTGTTTTGATTTGTTCTAGCTCTTGCTTTATGATGCTAGAACTATATCTGATATTGAAGTTGGTTTATCTACACAAGAAAAGGAAAAAAGGGTATATTTTGTGGTTTAATTTGCAGGTTCTTGAAGATTGTGCACATTGGTCAAGAAGACCAAATCCTAGGATTAAGACTTCACATTTTTTTACAAAATTTTCATACAAGTGAAATTTGTTCTTATATAAAATCCAAGACATTTCTTCTAGACTACAAGGCAATCATTCCTTTGAGGTATTAGGGCCCCGTCACTAATTATTAATGACCTTGCAATGGACAAGAGGAAGACATGGCTTATTCTTTAATTTCTCCCTGTTGTTGACTTGGTATGTTGAGTACAATAGAGTTTGACAACAATGCAACAACCAAAGGATGAGACATGCATCTTATATTCAAGTGTTTTTTGCTACAACCATTACTTGGAAGCTACTATGATCCCCCTTACTGACCCTACACTGTTGACTAAAAACCAAATTATCATATACATCTGATGTGCTCCTCTATTGCAAAGATGGAATATACTTTTGAAATTTAAGCCACCAACAAATCTATTAATTGTAGTGTTAGTTTTGATATAGCACCAAATAGGGAAATAGTAGTGCTACTAAACTATTAGGAGTCTTTTGGCTACTGACACATTTTTTATTATTAAGAGAGGTACTTTTAAATTTAGTAGCAACTAGGAATTGGAAAGGTTCAAAATGGTTATTCTCGAATAAAATTTTAATTCATAGTTTCATTTCTAATAATTAGAGTTGTGTGTTTGCTGAGTTTTGTTTGGCTAGGCTCATTTATGGTGTATTTGTCTTCTTTGCTGCTATGTTCAATTCTATATCTGCAACAGGGTTATTTAACTGTAGCAACAAGCGTTGTCTGTATCATCTTGATATTAGAGACTGATGAAATATGAAACCCAACTTCAAAGAAGTGGGGGGCTTAAAGGTAGAGGACAAAGACAACAATCTTATGGAGAGAAAAGACATTAGGATCCTTCATATGCAATTAAGATCAGTTCAAGACTACCCACTAGATTCAAAAACTTCAAAACAATCACTTATAGAAGTAGGGGAACCACAATCCATAGAAGTAGAAATTGACATTGGAAAAAAAAAGTGATATTGGGAAGGACCTTGGTGTTGGTTAAACAAGATATGTTTAGACAATGATACGAGGAGAAAGTTTTTCAAGACAGATGTATGTATCAAGGTATTGACAGTAATCATAGGTAGTGAATTAGTAGACAATTTAGTATAAAATGGTAACTATTTATTATATTAATATAACAAACCTATACAAGATTTCTTGGTTGAAGAAAGATCAAATTATTCTCATGGATAAGTCTTGTTTTATTTCCTTTAACATTGGGCCCTATGAAGATATGGTATATTTGTAATGTAGTACTTATGGATACTTGCCATTTATTGCTAAGTTGTTCATGACAATTTAAAAAAAAATACAGTACACCATGGTAGATAAAATACCTATGAGATACAACATGAGAGGGACGACATATTTTCAAGCCTTTTAGAGTAAAAGATTTAATTGAAACAGTATCTCTGCCCTTGTTGATAGAGGGTTGGGAGGCATTTTTTGAAGGCTCTAAGGGAGAGACTTGTTATTTATTATACCCTAGAGAAAGGCAAAGTCTGGTCAGCAACAAATCCCATTGGAGGCACAAAAATTGCTAAAATAGTCATATTTAACTACATCAGATTTACTAGATAGTTTACCTCCTTCACAGACTATTACCCATCAAATTGATCTAATTTCAGTTGCCAAATGTCTAAATCAAGCTTCTTACAAATTGACACCCCTAGAGAATGAGGAAATGAAAAGTCAGATTATTGAGTTTTTGGAAAAGGGATTTGTAAGATAGAGCACGACTTTGCATGCCACACCTGCTTTACCCTCTCTAAGAAAGGAGACAAATGGAGATTATGTATGGATTCTAGTTCAAATAACTAAAAAATTATTGTAAAACATCAAGATACATTGCCAAGAATGGATGACTTGTTAGATTTATTGTTGGGTGCAAGACCTTCTCCAAGACTGACCTTAGAAGTGGTTACCATCAGATTTGGATTCATGAAGGTGATGAGTGGAAGACTGAGGAGACTTATTCATTTTTGCATAAGTTCCGGCCTAGTTCTGGTACACAACAAGGAGATTTAATCATCTTGGACAACTTATTCATTCTGCAGAGTGTAAATTCCTTACTTGTATTTTTTATTTTCCAAGTCATTATCTCCCATCCATGACACCTTTATGACATTCTCCATGCATATAAAAAGGTTTCTCCTCCACATGGACTTTTCATGTTCCTATTCTGCTAATTGGTATTAATCTGCAGAAGTTTTTCATGCCAGTTAACATGAAGATTGAAGTACAAAAATTAATGTGTTATTGGCATGAAGTGTTCCCCATTCAGAAGATTTCAAGGCCTGCACAATTTGTCCGGAGGAAACTATTAGAACAATGTTAGTTGTCTTTGAATAGTTTATCAACGAGGCTCCAACACAAGTAATGTGATTGATTTCCCGCAACGGATGTGTGATTGATGCAAGCAACATCCCACAACAGATGACTAATTGCTGCAAATGAATTTTCCACAGCATTTGTCTAATTGCTCCAAGTGACTTATATAGCAATTGGATAACTACTGTAGATAACTTTCCATTTCAATTTTCAACTGCAAGACTGCTACATAATGACTTTTTGTAGTGACAATGACTGCTATTGAACAATTTCACCCATTGCTATTTTTACCGAGTCTAAACATAATTCTAGTTTTATACTTTATTCTTTGTGAGAATCACCTAGATCCAATGAGTGCTAAGTGTTCCATTAACTCTAATGAGAGATGGGTTCATGTGAACCACTACTCATGAAATATGGGTCAATGAGTTTGACTCAAAAAACTACACAGTTGAATCCTAATAGCAATATCACAATTTGACTTGCTATGGGAAATATTTCCTACTTATCCTTTTTGTGAGACAACCAGCTGCAATGTTTTCATAGTTTCAGCACACTTGCTAGGCTTGAATTTGATGATTTGATTGTTTAGATTATGATATTTTTCTTTGCTAATAACTATGGATTGTTGAGAGGATTGCAAACTTTGCCAGTCTTATTAGTCTAGCTTTTGAAAGAAGATGTTGTGTTTCCAGTGGTAACTGCAGCATGAATATCACAAAGAAATTTTTAAATTCTAGTTATTCCCTGATGAAACATCAGTGTACAGAAAGAGATGTAGACCATTCTTTGATTTGTTCTAGCTCTTGATTTATGATGCTCAACTCTCGTTGTCATCTTTCCATACTTTTTTGTAAGATTCTTATTTGCTTTTTTGAATAACTTTTTTTCTCCTAAAAGGTTCCTGTTAGATTCTACAACTTGTAATAAGATTTCTTGATGTTGCCCCTTTGCTTGTATATAATTGATCTTCTTTTTCATAATCATTAGCTCTTTTACATAAAGTTTTGAGGAACAAAGCAATGGAGTAGTTGTGGGGTTGTATAAGTCTGTGCTATCTTGATACCTTTCTTCTTTTTCCACTCCATCCACTACATTAGTTTTGTCATTGCTTTCCTTAATCTTCAAAACCTCAAGTGCTGAGAAAACTTCTATCTTTTTCCCTTTATCATCACCCCATTATGTTTGCTCCTCTTCTAGATAAGCCATTTTACATGTGGTTGTTACATTGTATTTTGTTAAATCTATGCAAACTTATTATTCAAGTTTCAATTTTAAATTGATTATGCAATGTTGATTATATATTTATATGTTTCTAACTGTGCTGGTGTTTATTTGCAGAAATCTGAGGCTGGAATGTAAGAACATGCAATAGCTTGTATGAAATATATTCACTGTTGTGTTACTGTTTACAGTATGCTGCACTAATTGATTTTGGTGCATTATACTGAACAGTCATACCACTTTTATATTAGCATGGTGACCAATGATTGGTCATGTCTATGATAGACATGACTCTTTGAGGAGTCACACCTATCGAGGAGTCACGCCTATCATAGTCATGACTTAATAGTCACAACCGATGGTAAAGGATCCTGATATGTCTATCGGCTGGCACCGTTTCAAACTTAATACCGATTCAATGTAAATTGGGTTGAGGCAAACTCAATACCAATTACAGCTTAATGTATTTGGTCAACACCGATTATAGTATAGTTATTATCCATTAGGAATCGAGTTGGTCGATTATTATTCATATTGCAATCAGGTTTAAAAGAGAATAGAGAATATATAAAGCATGATGTGAAATATATATATATATATATATGATGATAATAATAATTATCATCATATGTGTGTGAGTAATATGATCGATGCTTCATTATTATTTCTCTAATTGATATACACAAAATCAATTTATCTGATCAAGGCTATAAGTAACAACATATTTTACTGTTTTTGGTAAGATCGTGGCAAGCTTTCTTTTCTGAGATTGTCTCAGCTTTCAGATTTGCCTATGCCTCAAAATCCCCCTATACTGTTTTGTATTTATGAAAACTAGCTTCTCACTTGTGTCCCCACCGTTTATCTGATTCTCTGACAAAATATGGCTCTAAGATTAAAAAAGAATCATTTGCTAACTGGAGGTTTTTCATTGTCAATATTGTTGAAACCGTCTTGATAAATCCTTTTTACCAAAGGATTGGTTAGTAGAATCTGTGAAGCACTTATAGGTTCTAAACAATGTAGTGCCTATTTCACTGACCCTAAAAAGTGAGGGAGAAGTCTTTCCTCTGATACCACTATTTTTCCTGCCATGTGTTTCTGAGTTTCCAGATCTAACTAGCTTTGAAAAAAAATCAAATATTTTTCCTTGTTTATCACAACATAGCAATTTACTAATTTGGTGATTATTGTGATTGGGTTTGTATTTATCATGAGAGGCGGAGGAAGCAAAAAAAAAAATAGAAGTACCAGTTGTAAAGGAAAAGATAAGAAAAACAGATGTGGGCCGACCTGTCAACCATGAAAAATGGCTTAGACCCATAGTGCCTGGTCCAACTGAAAACAAACCCCACTACCACCAACAAAGTCTTCAGTCTGCATGTGCCCTTAATGCACCTCTCCAACTCTCAACACGCCTTATGTCCTAACTCCTAAGAGGAAGCACCTCACCACATCCTTGCTGCTTGCCCTGAGATTCAACGTGCAGTGTTCACAATTTCCTCAGAGGAATGCAGGAGAAACAAACCTAATGATGAACACCACCAACTTCTTAAGGGTCTCCTTGCTGAATACAATTTTCATTATAATATCTCATTCATTCACTACAAATTCATTAACCACCACTTCCTTTGGAAACGGGCAAGATTTTGACAAGAAGCTGTAAATCAATAGATTTCTGCTCTTAATAAGATTTCTATTTCTCTTCATAAAAAACAAATATTTCTCAATAAATTAAAACCCTAAAATTCTAAGTTATAGCAGTTAGTTTTACATTACTTCAGTTCTTTTCTCAAAAGTAAACATTTTTCACTAAATTCATTTGGCAAGCAGCTCTTTTGTAATTAGTGTGGTAGGCAGTTTTGCAGTTTTTTGCTTTTATCTGAAACATATAGACTGGAATATGTCAAATATAGTTAGATCAATAAATGGTGGAAGCAGAGTTGACTATAAATCTGATTCAGTTGGAATACAATAAAATTGGATTAGTGGTTCACTGTATACCTGTATTTCATGAGTAGTGGTTCACAAGAATCCATCTCTCATGAGAATGAATGGAACACTTAGCACTCATAGCATCTAGGTGATGCTCACTGAGGTGAAGCACCAAGACTTCTCGGGAGATCAACCATCCTAGTACTAATCTAGATTTCCTCCACAATTAAGTCCACTTTGCTCAACTAGTACTGGGATGGGTGACCTCCTAGAGAGTCCTGATGCTTCACCTTAGTGAGCATCACCTAGATGCAGTGAGTGCTAAGTGTTCCATTCATTCTCCTGAGAGATGGATTATTGTGAACCACTATTCATGAAACATGGGCCAATAAGTTCGACTCAAAATCTACACAGTTGAATCCTAATAGTAATATCACAATTTGACTTGCTATGGAAAATATCTCCTACTTATCAATTTAAATTTAATGACAAGAATAACACCCAAAAAAATTTAGATTTAGAGTATAAATGTTCGAAAACTTCAACATTGACATTGATTTTTTACCTTTGTTTCATTTTTCCCTGTGAAGATGTAGAAAAGATAAGAACAAAGAGGAATGGCAAAGGCTATTGTACCTTGAACGCCGCTTAAAACTGCCATTGTCATGAGCATGCTTCGGCTTTGATCTTGGTACTGTACTCCACAAATTTTAACATCTAGATAATAAGAATTTCAAAAATATGCACAAGAAGAAAAATGATATACACAATTTGGAAACATTAAAAAATAAACAGGATTAATCTCACAAACCTATTTTAGCTACCCATTTTGACTGGCTATTATGGTAGAAATAATGTGACCAGTCTTCATTTCATTGCCATTGACCACTGTGGCCTCACTATCCTGCATTTGAAAGCCAACATATGATTGGTCAGTGGAACAAAAAATAATGAATCTTAAATTTAGAAAAGACCACTAAAGCTTCTACTAATCCTTATTATCATCTTTAAATTTTAGATGTGCAACACATTTTTGAAATCATAATGATAATAACACTAGAAAGTCAACTTAACTTCTTATCTGGATGCTTTGATTTATCATCCCTATTTTCCATCTCTTGCTTTTCTCTTGGAAGATGATATCAATGCCAACATTTTGAATTTTTGGAATTGCTTCCATGATTGAGGTGATTTCTTGGACATCCACGGAGGGCTCTACAGGAACAAACACTAGTATAAAATTTGGGCTACATCATATTGTGTTAAATCTACCTAAAAAAATTTGGTGACTGTATTTAAGGAATTCTTGCTGCTATTAAAGGCTAAGAGCTAACTGTTTATAATGAAGAGTGTAGGTGAGGAGTAAAGAATATATTAGATATACATAAGTCGATATGCATATAGAAGTAATATATGAATGAAGATATTAATCATGCTGATTGATATTCTGTGTTGATATTATTTGATTTTGTGGATGGATGCATTTTCTACTAGGTCAATGTTCAATACCTGATCTGTAAGTAGTGGTGTTGAGGTAACATCTTTTTCTTTTTTTGTCAAAGTTTCTCTCTACATTTTTGGTTTATACTTTCTCAACCTTTCCATATATTCTCTAATTACTTCTTTAAATCCAAAATGTTCATTGATGCTTTGAGGTGAGCATTGAGCTGATCCAAATTTAGATCAAGACTCTAGTGAGCAGTTAACTAAATTTCCAGTCTTATGGGAAAAATCAATTAATTGCAATAACCACAACATAAAACTAATTGAACCCTGAATGAATGTAGATAAAAATAACACAAGGAAAATGAATTTTGAATAATTTTTTTTTTTCTATTATATACACTTGAGATTTGTGTACTGCTATCTCAAAGTAGAGATTACTGGTAAAAGACACTGGTTCAATCCTTGCACTCAAAATTGCAACTCTGTCCTCTTGGGACAATCACAAACACTCAATACGAAAACTCTCTGACATGTTCAATCACTTGAATGAGGCCTTCACAGACCTTTAAACATCAACAAACATCTATCCAAACCAACCTTAATGGAATGCATGCACAAATTTTAGTTACAAGCACTAGGTAGATGATTTCTCACTATTGTTTGTGCTTTCTTGAAGCGGACTGGTGATGATTTCTCCCAAATGTGAGCATATTAGGACTTATAACCTTGAAAATATTGAAGATCATGCAAAGACAAAATTTTGGATGAGTTTATAGCATTTTTGTGCAATGGAAACAAAAGTTATCACATTTTTAAGGCCCCCGGTTTACCTTGGCTGGGTTTGGGCAGATTTTAGAAAGATTGGTATAATTTTATTGAAATTCAATGAAATCGAATTAAAAAAAAACCAAAATGGGGTAGATTCATGTACCTAACAGATTCTTGTGGTCTAGATTACACAAGAAGACATACTAATGATACTCTACATGAAAAGAAGACTACTACTACTACAGTAAATTACACAAGAAGACATACTCTACAGTAATACTACATTGGTTCTCTATGCCGCATGCCATCATCACTACAAGCTTCATGACCTTTCCAAGCATACATGGTCATAACTCCTCTTATTCTATACTAAACAACTCCAACAGTGCCCTCCCTGCCCCGTGCGACTATTTCACAAAGTTTCTAAAATCCAGTAAAATAAAAAAATGAACTGTTAAAAGTAAGAGTTGTATTTCTTGTAACTATCATGATGTCCCTTTATCTCCCAAGTTGTGTTATGCGATTTCTCCACCTAATGGCCATTCAGAGACTAGCAATGATACCTTAACATACAATAGCTTACATAGCTTGCAGCATAAACCAGACTTCTTGGGTACAGAAATTGCATAACACAACTTTGTCTTGCAATTCTGGCATGGCATTCTATTATTTTGCATTCTTTTTGTCTAAGCGGTATGAATAATGTGCACCCTATCATTCTTTTATTGTCTATGTTCAAAACACATTTGATTTTTTTTCTTCTCATAAACTATAAAATGAATTCATGATGGAAAAGAAGTATGGTCATGGGTACAAGGTAGTATCAGGGATAAACAAAAATGTGAATGAAAATTATATTTTACTAGGGGTTGACAACATTAATAAGTTATTTAATATCATCCATAAATCTTGTCATCCTAGAAGATTGCCTGGCAACAACAATATCTTTGGTTTTAGTTGAGAACATCCCTGTAAAAGCCTTTGGAACACCAAGCAATGGTGACACAATATTCATCGTAGCTCTAATATGTTTCTAATTTTCTTATTGAATGAGAGAGTTGCAAGGTGGATGTGCCTTAATTGTTGCTTTCAGTTATAAAAAAATTATTATTATTATATCATTAACATAAGTGGTAAACATCTTTATAAGTGTATTCTAAGTTCTCACATTATATTTAATATTCAGTTGTTTGTTTGCAAAAAACCTGATTAACATAATTGGAAACATCCCTCATAGATGGTAAACTATTAGAAGCAAGCATCCTAATTATCTTCACTGGTTTAATAAATTAATGTGGTGTGATCTTTCAAATCACCTAAGAGGATATAACAAAGTCATTACTAGGTCAGCTTGAGAAGAGCAATTACCATTTCTTTTCCCTTCTGATTCATAAAGGAACCACAGTCATGACTTGGTAACAAATACCAACGCTGCTGACACACTTACAGTCTTAAGTTTTTGTTGAAACCTTAATAAGCCTATGTAGAGGTTACCAAGGAAGGTCAATGTCTAACAATGCCATAAATTTGACAACTTTTCAATACATGCACAAACATTGCAAAAATAGACAGTGGAGCAAACATGCCAAGTCCTATACAGTACACACCTTACTAGCTCTTAACATACTATAGCAATCTAAAGATGAGCCAAACCAGCATAAAGATAAACAAATGTATTGGCTCTTGTCTTTAATTGTATTTATTGTTTTTAAATTACATATTTGATCTCTTGGTATTCTTTATGGGTAGAGGCCCCAATAAATAGCCCCTAATAATTAATTTAAAATAAATAGATCATTGTTCAACATCCTAAACAAAGAAAACATAGTAACCAAGTTTGGAAATCTGGAATTATATGAGAGGAACGCAAAATCCAAAAACCTCGAACTGAGAAAAAAATCTGGAAAGTCAAGTTTGAGGAATAATGAGAGGTATTACGTATGCCTGAAACCCCACATTTTCACAGCCATACAAATCACATACCTTGTTTAAAGATTTATGCATCATGACGATCTTGGTGACCCTCTTTGCTGCTCTTCAAGATGAGGTGGGAGTGAGTGGCTTGCCTCTTTCTTCACTCTGTAATGACACAAACAAAATCATATTATATTTTTATCAATAAATAAAAATGAAACATTACATAAACTGAAAATTTCTTCAACCAAAATCGAAATCATAATGAAATGCTAGGTAAACTAAGATTTCTTCAAGAAAAATGGAAATGGTAATGAAACCCTAAGTAAAGGAAATTTTCTTCAAGCAAGATCAAGATTGAAATAGAACCCTAAATAATTAAATATATATGGCCAAAATCTTGACCTTGAAGATATAATCATCAGGAGTTTCCTTTCCAGTAACTTGGTGGAAATGTATATAAAATGACAATGGAGTCTCTGCAATGATATATGATCTTCCTCCCCCAATCGACCTGTGCATGGACTGGACGGGAACTACATGTTGGAAATTCATCTCCCGCCATTCATTTACCTTTTCCCTCTATTGAAAATGCTTGATTTTTTTTGTGTGAATTTTTACTTTAATTTCCGCCTATTTGAAAATACATTTTCTTTTGTCTTAATTTTGAATTTAAGACAACCAAAATAATTTTAATTTTTAATTTAAATTAAATTAACATAGTAATTAAAATATTTAAGAAGAAATCTTAATTTTGTCTTTAAAATATCTTAAAAGTACCTATTCATTAATATTATTTTTAATTAAAAAAGTGAATATTATATTAAAATTTAATATGATTTTATTTTATTATTATTTTTAATAAATTTTAAAAGTGTAAAAATAATGAATGTTTTCTTTTAAAAAATGGAGATAGGGGAAGAGCACCAGTTTTCGTACATTCTAACTTTGCGCACTTGTAGAGTCTAAATTATTTGTTAGATTTCAATGATTTTTTTTGTTGTTCTCATATACAAGTTGGCACATTAAAAAATATTTCTTGGCTTAGGATATTCACAAAACTCCTTGTAGAGATTGTCAAGTGTCAAAGAGTAAAAAAGTGACCATTTCAAAGTGTCACTCGATATCCACTGAAAGATGCCACAATAACCATTCACTCAAAATTGTCAGTACTCGTGAACAAATGTACTAGTAGTCGTGCACAAATGTCCTAATATTTATTCACAAATGGGCCAATTACTAACCAAAAATGTTAAAAAATGATCAACTATTGGTATGTGTGTTCTTGTTCTTGGGGATCCTTTAAAATTAGTAATAATGGGGTCAAGTGTGCGGTTATTGGAACGCGTTTGGTATTAATTCGATGAAAATCACCTTAAAGCCATATTTCTGGCATGAGATGGGTACATATGGATTGCCCACATAATAAGTCTATCGAACAATAAGCATTATATGGCTGGCTCAACCTTGCCTGAAAATTAAACATATGTATCAACAATATTTGAATAATGGCATAACTACTAAAGTTCACCTTGGGATACAAATTACAAAATAATGAAACATTTAAAAATTATAGATCAACACATAGAATAGTTAATGTGAAATGCAACAATAAGTCTATTGGTGAACACACATTATTGCTGAAATGCAACTTCTAAGAATATAAGTATATGATATTATCAAATGTTAATGTCTAAAGGAGTTTTAATCATTCATTTAGTCATTTTTATTATTAGGGTGACTAATTATTTAGTCATTTTACCCGATGACCAAATTGGTCATTTATATAGTCATTTTAGCTGTGATTTTACCTGATGACCAAATTGGTCATTTATTTAGTCATTTATATTTGTGAATTGTACAAAATGGGTAGAACATGGTCAATTTTAGTCACGTGACTAAAATTTTTAGTCATGTGACTAAAAGTTTTAGTCACCTGGTCATTTATTGCCCAAATTCTACTAGTGGTATAGACCCTTCAGCATTGTGTGGAACCAATGAGTCATTTACAGGCTTGACGTTATTACAATATTGGAAGGGATTGAGGTCTCCACTTACCATTATTTCTTGCCCTTGATATGGGAATTTTAGGCATTGATGATAAGTTGAAGGAACAACCTGCATTTTGTGGATCCATGGCCTTCCTAACAAAATATTATAAGTCAATTTTAGGTCCAATACTTGGCATATGGTCTCTTTCTGCATAGGACCAACTCTTATGGGCAAGACTATGACTCCTCTTGACGCTCTTTCTTCATCATCGTAGGCTTTTATGGTTATCTTTTTCTTTGGGTCAATAGCCTCCTCAGAAAATCCTAAGGCTTTTACCAAGCTAAGGGTACAAATATTTAGGCCAACACCTCCATCTATAAGGACTCTTTTCACCCTATGCTTGCGGATCAACACTTCTATGTGTAAGGGTAGATTTTGGGGATGATTAAGAGACATATCATCTTGTTTGGAGAATGATAGGCAATGAGGTGCAATTAAATGCCCCACCATGTTTTGGAACTTGTCTACCTCCAAATTTAGAGGCACATTTGTTTCCAACAAGGCTTTTTCCAATATATCTTTATGGATTGGTGATATTTTGAGTAGCTCAAGAATAAAGATTTGAGCGGGAGTTCTTTGCAATTGGTTAACCAAGTTGTATTGTTTTGATGATGATGTGGAAGCTTGGTTTGACAGCACAATTTTTGGAGCATTATTAGGTATAACAATTTTTGAGGCTTGCCCCCTAGTGACCACATTTGCTGATGCTTCTCTTGATTTGCCTTTTATTATAACAACATTTATGCTTTGATCTTCTTCACTTATGGTATTTATTGTGTTATCATGAGTGTGGGCAAAGTTCACTTTATCATTACCCTTTTTATGATTTTGATTTGTATTGGATGACTCCCCCTTTTCATGATTCAAAAAGGGGTTCTTGTAGGTCGTGTGATCCCCATTGTTTTGAGGTCCTTCAATTTGGATGGTGTTATTATTAATTAAATCTTGCACTAAGTGCTTCAATTTCATGCACTCATTGGTTAGATGACCTCTTTTTCGATGGTATTCACAATGATGAGATGCATTCCACCAATGAGGTTTGACTTCGGGTTCATAATTTGATATGTTGGGTAACATGGTAACTTGATGGGCCAACAAGGTTCTTAGTACATTCTCCAAAGGTTCACTCAAGTAGGTGAATTTCATTTTATTATAGTTGGAGTTTGATTTTGACTTATCCCAAGTCTTATTGTTGGAAGTGTTGGAATTGTTGTTGTTATAATTATTGGGATTATATGGAGCTTTATTTGCTTGATTAACATTGTTTGAAGAATTGGCTCCATAGGGTAGAATAAAAGGGGTAGACTTCAAGTTGTGTGACTCCACAACACCATCATTCACAAGATTTTTATTGTTATTTTTATTCCATGATTTTGATTTATCATTGTGATTGTTGGACCCTTGATTATTAAAATATTTAGGAACATAATTATTGTTATTGTTGTTGTTGTTGTTGGATTTATTGTCTTTAAATAATTTAATCTCACCTCTTTTGACCAAAACATCTTCAATCTTAACTCCATTTTCAATAAGTTTTTCAAATGTTGGAGGACATTGAAGTTGTAATCGATAGTTCATTTCCGTGGTCAAGTTGTTGGTGAAGATCTCCATCTTCTCTTTCTTTGGGATACTTCGTGGGTACCTTGCGAAAATGGTCCTCCACCTTTGTAAGAATCCTAAGAAGGACTCTCCATCTTTTTGTTTGGTATCACATAGCTTGAGCATAGTAATTTTGTGCTCAATGTTGTAAGAGTAATGGGTTATGAACTTGGAGGCTAACTCCTCAAAAGACTTTATTCCGAGGGTTAGTTTTGAAAACCACTCCATTGCGGGACCTCCTAAGCTTCTAGGAAAGAGTCTCATTAGATAAGTATCATTGTGCATGAACTCTATTCTTAGGATGCAAAATTCCCTTAAATGGTCCTGTGGGTCTGTTTTACCCATGTATTTATCGTATTTAGGAAATATGGTATTGAAAGGAAAAGATACCATTGCTAAACTTTTGTCGAAAGGAAAAAGACACAAATCTTCTATGGAAAAGGCCTTAGGTTTGGCTGCCTTCTTCATGGTATCAATTTGTTCTTGAAAGGCCTTAATCTGCCTAGTCATAACGTTCATAGGATCATCTTGGTGTTGGTCTTTCTTAAGTTGGTCAATATCAAAGTCATAGGGCAGCTTTACCCCCTTTTGTGCTAGGTTTAGGAAGAAGTTCTCCCTATCTTTGTCTATTAATTTCTCCATAACCTCTAGGAAATCATTGTCTTGGGCAGCTTTCTCAACCCTTTCCTCAAGTGTCTCCTTAGGATTATAGTTGGCATTATTGATATTGTGATAGGCTGAATTCATATCACCCATCTCTTCAATTCTTGGTTCAAATAGGTTCGTGAAAATTTCTTCTTGATTAGGATCTTTGAACACACTTTGGTACTCCACTTCTTGCCTTGGGTTTGCAAAGATAGTGCTATCTCCTGGTAATGATCCCCTATATGTCTGTGACCGCATGGAAACCGACATCCAACAAGGGTTCATTTTGAAATTATCCTTGATATGAGAGTTGTTGATTTTATTATTGAGGAGATTTAAAAATATAAGATGATTTTCAATGGATATCTCTCACTTGTTTATGTATTTCAAACACAACAACCACACATTCACTTGTCTCTTTTACCCACTTAAACACAAAATGTTTGATTTGTAGAACGTTGTCATGGGTTTTTCACAAGAATACACTTCAAGCACCTACCTAGCACAAGATTTGGTTCGTAAACATGGCTCTACAAGGTGGTCTTTGCTACTTTATCAAGGTTTTAGTATATATTTCATTCAAATAGACTTCAATCTCTCATCCTCCAAGTATGTTAGGAGGCTTCCCACATGCACCGAAGTACAATTTTGCGCAATCTGTGAGGACTACTAGAGGAAGGTTGAAAAATTAAAATTTGTTTGTCATGCACCCCATTAAGGATACATGCATTTCATTTTAGAGTGGGTTGGATTCCCGCGGCAAAAGTGAGCGTATCCCACTTTGGGTTGTCCCTCTCACTGGCCTCGTCAAGGCAAACTTGGGGGGTGAGCCTACTATTGCTCTAGCATGTATATGAAAAACAAGAAATGAACTTAGGCCGACAAGTTTGGGAGTTTGTTTCACTCAAAGAGTGAAGAGCATATCCCTATTGTCTTTCTTTGTTCCACACACTTAGACACACGTTTGTTCTTTCCCAATCTCTTGACAAGGAGATTCTTAAAATTGAAGTGTGTAATTCATTTCCTATTTTATCTCAAGCTTATATCAATAGAATGCCGCAATTTAATCAAGTGCAAGCTTGAATAGAGAAATACCTTTTTCTTTTGTAGCTAGCCGAAGCTAGGGGCATTTTTAAGGGATTTCATTATTTTCATCTCACCTTGGCAATAGCTCCTTCCAAGTGTGTTTGTCCTCCAGCAAGTTAGTCAACACTAACAATCACAATGAGGGGAAACCAAAATCGAATTTGACAAAGCAAAGATTTATGTAATGAATTTTAAGTACCTTATTTGCAAATTTTCAAACAAAAATTTGAACTAAGGACTAAAGATCCAATTAAGAGAGACAAATTTCTTTTTGTAAGCTTCAATCACAGTAAGGTATTTCTGATATACCTGACTGTCCTCCTCTTGTGTTGACTCAAGAACAACCTTGATATGTGCTATGTTTTCCTTCTTTATCCTCTTAGCTAGTGCCTTCCCTTCTTGATTAAACCTGCTTTCTGGTTTCTGAACTTTTTGGTGCCTGCTCATTTATAGTCAAAACATACAAACAAAGAGTTAGATAAATGAATTTATCAATCTGAAAGTAAATTATGACAGAAAACTGAAAGCGACATTGTCCAGCAAATACGTGATATTAAAATGGTTACAGGCGTAACTTTACTGTTAGCAGGTGACACTTAAAAGTGTAACAGGCGACACAGAAAGTTAAACACACATAAGCAAATTTCTATTAAGCGCAAAGAATATTTAAAATTGTGTAAATTGATTAAGTCAAAGTGACACTTTAAGACAAGTAGGCATAAGAAAGATGATGCTAGGCGTGACTTGTTATTTAAAGTGCTTCACAAAGTTTGATCAGAAGCGAGAACATATTATCGGTAGGCAACACTTCTCAACTCGCAGGTGTGACTTCTTCAGGCAAAGGCAAGATATCTTTATTGCATAGGTGTGATTGTTTCGATTACAGGTGACAATAAAGAATTTAAGACAAAATAGAAAGTATCGACCAAGTGCAAATGTTCAGCAAATAAGTGTCGACACATAGCTTGTAGGTGTCATCCAAGTGATTGCAGGCATGACTGAATTGACTATATGCGTGATTTGACCTGTTTCCTGCAAAAATTCCATAGAAAATAGCAAATACAAGCATACAAAAGATGATCCAAATGATAAAATTGATAAAATGAGGCTTACTACCCCACGGTGGGTGCCATTTTGTATACTAATAAAAGTATCTTCATAGAATTAGGGTTAATCGTCAATAATAAATGAAATAGTAACTAAATACAACCACAATTGTGCAACTATTTAACAAAATCAATGACTAATTGAGCATCCTATGGCTCTCTAACTAAGATGTTAATGAATAAGCTCTCAGCAAGCTCTCACTAATGACAGACCTAGTATGAGAATGATAGAGGTAAAACAATATGCTAAAGCTAACAATTATCAAGATGAATGCTAAAATTTCTCTTAAATGCCTTTCTAAACTCAAATTGCAAGAGGTTTGATGCAATTCTCAGATAGGTGGTTGATAATAATGAAGGATTTTAGCCTTCCTTTTATAGATTTTCCAATGGTAGGGGGTGTAGTTGTGTTTAATCATGGTTGAGTTGGAGTTAAGTCTTTGGTTCCACCCTTTGAAGAGAAAGCAAAGTTTGTGTCCTCAAAGCTTGGGACAAGTAGACAAGATGGATGGTTAAGATTCCTTTTCACTTTGAGTGAATGAGATTCAATTTGGCTTGATCCATGTGAATGCCTTTCCTCAAATCTCATTGGTTGATTGATTTTCTCTCCTTTTGGTTTGTTGAGAGTAATTGATTTTCATTAATTGATTTAATTGATTTATTTTAGCCATGTACCCCTTGAATGAGTTGAATTTAATTTAATCCAAGACTATACAATTAATTGAATTAATTGTATTTTGATTTGATTGCACTTTATTAAAATGCTCTCAATTTTGATTTTGATTGAATTAAGACTTGATTTTCGTTTTGATTGGCTAATTGTACATTGTGATTCAATTGATTCAATTATTTCCTTGATTTGCTTTGATTTGACTTGATTTGCTTTGAATTATCGTTAAATTGTCTTTGTCCATTTTTAGGTGATTACAGGAATGAACCATAATACCATTGTCTTTCACCAATGTACCCACATGGGGGAGATACATATCAAGAAAATAATCAACATCATCTTCTAATGGTTCATCCCAAATAGGTAGGGAGATTATTGAGAGAAGTATTATTGTCTTGCCTCAATATGTTCTCATGAGAAGGAGAGTCCTTAGCATAGCAAAATGAAACTAATCAATAGAAGACATTCATTATGAACAAACCAAATTGAAAATGATATACATGAAACTAAATACAAATTTTATATCTTTTTCTAGTGCAAGTGCATAAATAAGAAATGGAAGGATCTAAAATGAGATGATTGCTAACTACCATGCACAAAATGTAATATTTTTATTTTTATTATTTTGAAAACATGAAAAAAGAAACTAGGCCTCTAAATAAAATGAAACAATGTAATGCATACAAATCATATCTAAACACAAAATCAGAAGTGGACATGTTATGAGTTAGGTTCACAAAGATGTACAATAAGAAATGGTGATCAATAGGGATCAATCCAGTCTCTCATTGAACATTAGGAATACAAAACCTCATCAAGACAAATATGATTGACAACACCTTGATGGAAGATATGTCGATACAATATCTATACCCTTGGGATTTCAGTTCCTTTTGCTACTTAAAATGAAGGAAGAGAGATAAAGATATTATGAAAAATAACTAATTATGAACTTACTAAAGCTACAAACAAGATTAAGATGGAGATAGAAGAGGATTTGTGTGCACCTAGAAAAAAAATAGGAAGCTTGCTACATTTCTAACAATCAGAATCCTAAAATCACCTGTAATCGCAAATCTAAGATCCTTGGTCTAACACCTATTTGTGATCCAAATTTGAGTTGGATTTGTAGGGTATAGAACAACCGGGAGGGTACATAACAACCAACAAGGTAAACAACAACTAGGAGGGTACATAATGACTGAGAGGGTACAAAATGACTAAGAGGGTACATAAAGACTAGGAGGGTACATAAAAGTAGAGAGGATACAAAATGACTAGCGACATTCCATTTTGAAAATGAAACATTTTGGTCATTGTGTTTCCAATGATTTGGCTTGAAAATAGTTACAATATTCTCATTGAATTATATACTTCCAAATTAAGTCTTGATGCGTATGCCACCTGTACCTACACAAAAAAAGGGGATTAAGGTTGTGGAAAGGGGGTTTCCTTGGTCAAACCCCAGTGTAGGAATCAACCTTGAAAATGTAATGATTTGCATAAAAAGATTGTTTATAGGAAGTAAAATCTAGATTTGAATCCTAAATTACCTTATTCTTTGATGTCGTAATGCTTCTTTGGATGTAATCACAAGTGTTAATGCAATATTTTGAACTTTACAAAAAACTAAAAGGAAATCATGAAAGATATTCCTTGTACCATGAATGTTGTAGTTTGTCACAATGCTTGAAGAAGAAGAAGAAGAATGGTTGAAAGATTGAAGACTTGGATTCTTGAATTGATATGATCTACTTGTGTCATGATTGTGTTGATTGCCATTGGTGTTGAATGAATTGAAAGGGAGATAATTATATGTAGATCTCAAAGTAAAATCACCTTTAGGAGGACTTAGAAAAATGATAATTACCCATGGGGCATACATTTGGGGAGTGTGAAACCATAAAATCCCACTCTTAAAATTTCAACCAAAAATCTTGGGAACATAGTGCCCATGAGGGTACACAATAACTAAGGGGGTATACAACAACTACGAGAGTACACAATGACCAATGATTTTGTTCCTGCTGAAAATCAATGAAATTTTAATAGTATAAAGATAATAGGTTATAGTTTCCAAAATATGAGCCACACATAGATATGAGATCGATAAATGTGGAAAATATGCCTTGAACATTAAAATGAGGTAAGACTCATCTTAGAGTGAGGAGATGAAATCATTGGGCACACTTATAATAAGATTTTGGTGAAAATTAATTAAGAGAGGAGTTGAATAATATTAATTTAGATGTTAATTTAAATTAATAAAGGTCCAATGAGTGCTAGGAGAGTGTCAAATCAATCTTGGAACCCACATATGCTAAAATGGACTAAATTGAGCATCTAGTTATAGATGCTAACTTTTTAGGATGGTACACCAACCAATATTGAAAACTCTCTAGAAAAATACCACTATTTCTTGGAGGTGATACTTAAAATGCTACAGGATTGTTCTATAATGATGCTATGAGAGAAATGTGTGTAGAAGAGCTCAGTATAACAATAAAAAGTAATGGTTGTGTCCCAAACTTCAAATATAAGGAGGATACTTGTTGTAAGTGTGTGAGAGATAGAATGAGCAAGGCTTCATTTTCTTTTTTTTTTTAAATGAAATTATTTAACCAAAATAGGAGGTTTGGATTTGCATACAAAGCCCAACCTGACTGATACGACTATTACACTAGAAAAATCCATGGATAATGATGCACTTAGTGGATGGATGTTTAAAATCAATGCTCCTAAGTGTATATAGGACACATTAATAAGAGAGTTATGGAATATCATACATGTTGCTCGTGAACATGTTTTGAACATGATTCTTTCCCAAGGCACCATAAAATTTGTTTTCACTATGAGATTAGTTTTATCTCTTGACAAGTTTGATTTTTTTTTTAGTTAGATGCAATGCCTATGAATAATTTGTCATTACTATGATATTATTATTTTTTATCTTTTTACAAATTTTTTTTTTGGTTAGATGTGATGCATACCAATAATTTTCCATTATGGTGACTATCTTGATGTTCCATTGAAATAGTATTCACTAGAGGGCAATTCATTCTCTTTATTGTTTTTTCTCGTATATATTTTTCTATTTTATTTTATTTTCTAGTTTTTGGTGTTTATTGTCTAATCGAAAAAGATGATATTTGAAGCATGGAAGCACTCAAGACAAATGAAATTAATGGGTTAATCTAACTATTAGTTGCACGATGTAGATAAATTGTATGTAGGTTAAGGAGTTGTTATTGAAATGTAGAAAAACTAATCCTAGGATAACATGTGTATCAACCTAGAACAAATCTTACTTTCACATGCTTTTCATTTAGAATAGGAGTGAATAGTTTTGAATATAGTCCACGAGGGAGAACCAAGAACTCTTAGATTCACACCTAATATGTTTTATGAGTTGGTTATGATTAGAGATTGATTAAATTTGCATGATAAAGTAGGTTATAGAAGATAAATATGAACGAGATCAATAGGATGCATGAAACTGAGAATATAAGTGTAGAATTTGGAAACAAGACACAAAGAGGAACCTGCGACAAAAATAGGAGAAATATAGATAAGACATGGGTATTAGGCATTGGAGTCCATGAGCAGTCTAATACATAATCCATGATTAAAAAAACAAGGTTAGAAGATCTTCAAGGAGTTGTCCTTAAAATCTAGGGCATAATTAGGACATTAAAACCCAACACCTGCATCTTAGGTTTTTGTAGTTGAAAACCTATAATTTTTTGCTAGTATTTGTAATGACTACCTATATATTTTTATCATTATCAATATTTGGATTTAAACCTACACACGTAAAAAGAGGGGGAAATGGATGTGTTATATAGGGGCTTGCCTAAACCAAACCCTATGTTGGTGTTTTCACCTCCACATCAATAATTATGGATGATAAATCTTAGTGGGATATCTCGGGTGTAGATACAAATGAATGAAATAAAATCAAAATTATTCCCTCATGCACAAAACCCTTACTTGGATCTTATGTGAGACGATGAATAATTTCAAGTCCTTACTGCATCATGTTGATCACAATAATGGAAGATGCTTCAATATGCTTGATGATAATATTTAGATTTCTCTATTGTCATGTAATTAATGACATGAAATATCTATTTTACCATTATAATTTCATGCTTAATTGAATTAGATTTCCTTAGGATTTATTAGATTTATTAGGTGTGCTTTTAAATAGAAAAAGGGATACACATTTATATGTGTCCCACACATTTTCATTAAAAAACTTTATAGGAGAGGTTGATAATGGGATGCAACTATTAAGAGTGAGTTGACATTCAAAAATTTCAACTTGGAGTCAAATTGGGAGGACACTAGAGCTAGGCACTAGTGTCCAACCTACTTAGGCTACTCAAATATCTTGATACTAGTTTGGGTGATCTTCATTGCAAATATGGTCCCTAGACAAGCACATTCAAATAGGTTCAATCACAATTACCAAAATAGGTGCTAAACCCGACACAAAATTGTCAAGGGTATCTTATTTACAATTCTTCATTTAGCCACCACTTTATAAAGAGTATGATCTTACACCCATACACATGATAAAGTATAGAGAAGCCAAATTCTTTCTATCTAATCTCCAAAGAGATAGGGCGAATCCAAGTTGAGAGGTATAATAACCTTCACACTTAGGGTCCTATCAATCCATACTACCTAGATAAAAATGGATTATGCACATAGAAGACACATATAATAAGATATAAACATACACATAATCTATAACATAAACATTATTATAAACACAAACAAATCAACATATACATAGCATACACATAGTTATACACAAATAAAATATGAAATACAAAGGCATACAAGGTATTATATCTTGAACTAGAAAGGTCCCCAAATCCTAAGTAGGTTCCATATCCATAAATACACAAGATATGACATCTTAGACTAACAAGATCCAAGAATATTAACTAGGAGTCATGTCCACAACTATGTCCCTGAGTCATGGGAAAAATATTTTGTTTATTAGGTAGATCATGGACAAGTGATGACATCACAAGGCTAGAAAGCTATGTCACACTAGGTGATATCCATATCATGTAGTGCCAAGGTGGGAGAATCCCCAAAGGAGATGCCCAACCTCACAACTAAGAGTGACACAAGGAAACAACAATACAAAAGTAGAGAGAGAATGCACGATCCAATATGTTTATTTAGAGATCAAACAACATACAACTCAAGCTGCCAAGCCTTCCCAATACATGTAATGAAACTTAATCCTACTTGCGATCTGTCAAAGTCTCAAATCTTAGTTTCTTGAACCAACTACAACTACTTTACTCAAAACACATCTAATTATTACATATAGGCAATGCCTCTATAGGCTGGCCAAGAGAGAATTACATTCCCCAATAAGGAAACATGTACAAACAAATATGTTCGATCAAAATGAAATAAATATCCAAGAAAGGAAACAACAAGATGCACGATCATAGGAAATGATTCACATGAGGTCCATGAACCACACACCATGATCACAACGGTAGAGAGCCAAAGGTCAATGAACATACATCAAATCTCCAAATAGGTCTAGGCAAGCAACAAACACATTACCCACAGATAGAAAATGGAGCAAATCTCGAACAACCACAAACAATAGGAGATGCAATCAAATGAAGATGATCTTAGATAGGTCTAGAATAAGAATTTATGATCACACACACAATCTCGAACAAATGATGATCGATCAACATAATCTCTTCAACTGGTAAGCAAGAACAAAATAAAAAAGAACTATTTTTGGTTGATGCAAGATTGCGATGAACCCAAGATGCTCTTGCATCAACATAGGTAGTAAATGAAAAAAATACAAATTAGTAAATCCAATTGTTTGCTAGGTGATTTTTCATGTCAACTATTGAACACTCCTTAAGATTCAAAGGCAAGTAAACTAGTCTTAACTGGACCTTAAAAAAAATTATGTCACAAACACTTATTTAATAATCTTTATCCAAATAACCATCAATAAAATATATGGAATGATAGCACAAACATGTTAACAATAAAATTTTGTGGAAACCCATTGTGAGAACAAACACGGTGAGAATTACGCTCACTATTTGAATAAAAATTTACAAATGTTCAAGCTACAAGCCAAGGAACTCATTTCTCTTAAAACGGACTTGTAGGCTAAGGTGCACATCCTTAGGGAAAGATACAAGGACTTTCTGGACTGAGATGCATGATCCCAAGACAAGATAAAGGTCTAAAAAACTACCAAAAGCACCACTATCTTGTAGCAAGCACAAGAAAAATGACGAATTTAAAAGATGTAGGATCTCTTGATCGACCACAACAATAAACTCTGTCAAACTTGGATACTCACACCTCTTCTCATTCACATTCACATCATATTGACTTCACATTTGACCTACAAACAATCCATGTCAATTCACACACTACTCAACCATTTGCACATCTATATATATAAACTTGATCATCCGAAAACATAACTAGGTCGACCATAGTAGAGATAAGCATCATTTACACAAAGTGAGCCACCATAACTTGCACTCAATGCAGTCCACACCAGAATATAAAAGGGACCCAAATACATCATAATACACCTTCCACAAATGAATAAATCATAGTGCATGTACCACAACATCCTCCAAGTTCGACACCAAATGTAATGTGTAGCAAGTCATTAGAACACATTAACTAGTTAGCCCAAAAACATTCTCCAAGGTATGTAACTTCATGTAGAGCTCAACATGTCATGAAAAGTTCCATGCCAACCCTCTTGAACCTTCCTCCAAAGCATCTCCAAACTAATAATTCATAAACCAAATCACCAAAATCAACTAAGCTATCTAGAAACCAACACAAGCAACAGTGCTAGACATATAGCAAAATGACTTCACCTATAGAGAAAACCAACATAAGATATTTGAATTGGACACTACATAAATCTTAGAAATATGTCCACCAATCTGCACACCTGGAAATATTAATGTGGAGCATTCTCCAATCCATACCTGACCATTCATGATTGTCACCCTCAATGTCGACGAACATGAAAACACAACTTCAACCTTTAAACTTTTATGCACCTAAAACTAGGATAGTGCAACATTCATAGAGCATGCACGATAATACCAAAATCATAAGCCACCAAACTCTTATGCAGAGTAATGTAGAACATTTGCCTAATACTAACTTACCATTGCCACTAGACATTAGAAAATATATACACACACACACACACACGCATATATATATGTCTGTACATATATACACATATATGTATATATATATG
>BSBK01005624.1:72500-226817 GCA_027943335.1 Chamaecyparis obtusa | reverse complement strand
AAAATTTACACAAGAGTTATATGTCCAATAGTTACAAGAAGCTAATTGCAAAGTATTACATAGGCTAAGCCATACCAGAGACAAAAATATTTCAAAATATCTGTTGATTAAAGACTGAAAATAGAACAAGGGTTATCATTTTAGGACATAGCAGTCCCAACCTTTCTCCTGCCCAATTTATTCACTGTAACTTGGGTTGTATTCATTAACTCTCCAATGGTCTTCATTGTTTTCCTCATTTCCACCATCTACATTATTATCTGCATCATCCCTTCTATCTCTAACATTGTTGTCATGCAGCAACAGAGTGTCTTGAATGTTGGGAATGGATGCATTACTGCCAAAGTGTTCTTCATACCTTTGAGTATCTATGTATGTTGGTTCAAGGATAATTACAGTCTGGATATCTTTTGCAAATAGGATTGTAGCCCCTTCCTTTATGAGGCTTTGGAATCTTTCTATCAAGATTTGGATAGTGTTAGGATTAACAAGGTAGAAATAACAATTATGTGCAAATATAACCAATATCAAAAAATAATAAACCACATAGAAGAGAACACAAGACACAAAGATTTAACGTGGTTCACCCAATCCCTAGGCTACGTCCACCAATAGCGAGTGTAATATTTTATTATCCAGTGATTACAACCTGATTACAATCTGTAATCCCTTACAACTCAATTTCGTCGCAAGTACTAAATCATACATTATGAAAATCCCTAACCCTAAGCCATATTATACAATATTTTTGTCTCTTTAGGGTTAGAATGAATTACAATATGTCGCCCAAAATAACTGAAAACATGTCGGCGAGGTCGGGAGAAAAAGTGTATAGTACTTTCCTGGATAGTACTTTCCTAATCAGTCATCACAAGCTAACAATCTCCCACTTGGTGACTGATCAGTATCCACACTAAAAAAAACCTCCCACTTGGAGACTGATCCTGTAGCAATACTGCTACCATATGAGGCTCCCACTGGATCGAAACACCCTGGACTCAACTGTTCCTTTATTTTGTTCAGTCTAGAAGACCAACTAAAGCTGAACATGAGTTCAACTTCTCCCTTGTTACTACCTTTGTAAACATATCTACTGGATTATCATCTATATGAATCTTTTCCAACTTTAACTTCCCATCATCCAAAACTGACCAAATGAAATGGTACCGTAACTGCATGTGTTTTGTCTTTGAGTGAAAAGCAGAATTCTTCACAAGATGAATGACACTTTGGCTATCTGTATGTAGAAAATTATCCTTCTATGGATGTCCCAATTCTTCCATGAAGAATTGAAGCCATATCATCTCCTTGGCTGCCTCTGTAGAAGCAACATACTCTGCCTCTGTAGTGGATAAAGAAACCACCTTTTTTAGTTGAGAAATCCAACTCACTACTGTCCCACCAATAGTAAATACATAACCTGTAGTACTCCTCCTACTATCTATATCTCCTGCCAAATCTGAGTCAGCATAGCCTTGTATAGTAGTAGTAGAACCCCCAAAGTGTAAACACTTACTAGATGTACCTCTCAAATATCTGAGAATCCATTTGACTGCATTCCAATGCTCAATATCAGGGTTACTCATATATCGGCTAACGACTCCCACTGAGTGTGCAATATTTGGCCTAGTACATACCATAGCATACATTAAGCTCCCTATAGCTGAAGCATAAGGTACCTTAGACATTTTAGTCTCTTCTTCTAGTGTCTTGGGACACATATCCTTAGTCAATTTCAAATGACTAGGCAAAGGTGTGCTGACAGCTTTGGCATTCTCCATAGAGAAACACTGCAACACCTTCTCAATATAATTAGCCTGAGATAGAGACAATTTCCTATTTTTCCTATTTCTGCAAATTTTCATACCAAGGATTTGTTTTGCTGCCCCCAAATCCTTCATAGAAAATGAATGTGCTAACTGTTGTTTCAACCCCTTAATGTGATCCATGTTAGACCCAGCTACAAGCATATCATCAACATATAAATATAAAATAATGTATTTGTCATCATCCAACCTCTTAAAATAAACACAATGGTTAGAATGACACTGACTGTATCCATGCTCATTCATAAAAGTGTCAAATTTTATATACCATTTCCAAGGTGCTTGCTTCAAGCCATACAAACTTTTCTGCAATCTGCACACCAAATTCTCCTTACCCTTGACCTCAAATCCCTGTGGCTGTACCATATATATTTCTTCATTCAAATCACCATGAAGAAAGGCTATTTTAACATCAAGCTGCTCTAAATGCAAATCTTCAGTAGCCACAATACTTAAAACAGTACGAATAGAAGTCATTTAAACAACTAGAGAAAAAATCTCATCAAAATCAATACCATATTTCTGTGCAAATCCTTTTATGACTAATCTGGCTTTAAATCTTTTCTTACCTCCATCCTCTTCTTTTATCCTGTCAACCCATTTATTTTGTAAAGCCCTTTTACCTACAGGTAACTTGCATAAATCCCAAGTTTGATTTTTCAGCAAGGAGTCCATTTCATCTGTCATTGCAGACTCCCACTAAAGCTTTGTATCCACCTGCACAACTTCATTATAACATTTAGGTTCACCAACATCTGTTAATAAAATAGAATACAAAGAGGGAGAGAATCTCTCTGGAGGTCTACTTTGCCTTGTTGACTGTCTAACATTCACTGGGGTGTGTGGTATTTGTTGTTGATGTTGTTGCAGAGCATAAGGAACTACTGGAACATCAACTTTTAGAGTATCATCCAGTACTACATAGTCATTTTCTTTCTTCTCATGTCGTTGCAACAGATCTTTGTACAATACTTTCTCATTGAATATGACATCCCTGCTTCTTACAATTTTATGATTTTCAAAATCCCAAAGCCTATAACCAAATTCATCAATGCCATATCCAACAAATACACATTTCTTTGACTTAGCTTCCAGCTTGGTTCTATTTTCATAATCTATAAATGCAAAAACTTCACAACTAAAGGTTTTGAGAAAAGAATAACTCACCTTCTTACCACTCCATGCTTCCTCTGGAATACCACAGTCCAAAGGAGTAGAGGGGCCTCTATTGATTAAATAAATAGTAGTGTTCACAGCCTCTGCCCACATATTCTTGGGCAGCCTAGCATGCAACCTCATACTCCTTGCACGCTCCATTATTGTCCTGTTCATGCGTTCAACCACTCCATTTTCTTGTGGATTCCTTGGTATAGTTTTCTACCTACGAATACTAGTAGAGGCACAATAATCTTCAAATTCTATGCTGCAATACTCACCACCATTATCAGATCTGAGACATTTTAACCTTTTACTAGTCTCATTCTCAACCAAGTATTTCCATTTCTTAAAAGTTTGAAATGCATCAGATTTTTGTCTAAGGAAATAAATCCATACTTTGCTTGTTTCATCATCTATAAATGTAACATAATACAGAGAGCCACCAAGGCAAGATACCTGAGCTGGTCCCCATACATCTATATGCACAAGCTCTAATCTCTCATTTTTCTTTTCCTTCCCACTGTTCACAAAACTAACTTTCTTATATTTTCCATAAACACAACTTTCACAGAAATCCATATTGACACATTTCAGACCAAGTAAAACTTTCTTTGAATGAAGTAATTTCATACCTTTTTCACTCATGTGCCCAAGTCTTTTGTGCCACAGTGTTGTGTCAGAATCTACAGCAATGGTTTGATGTTCTTCCTACTCAACTACAGCCACTGTTCCTGAACATTCATCATCTTCTGAAACAATTAAAGTAGAAGGAACAGTATGACTTGTACAAAGATATAAGGTGCCTACTTTCACACCTTTTGCTACTACTACGGAACCTTTTGAAACCTTCCAATTTTTATCATTAAAAGTAACTGTGCAACCCTCATCAGTGAGTTTCCCTGCTGAAATTAAATTTCTACTCAGCCTTGGAACATGTCTTACCTCTTGTAGTAGCCAATGATTCCCATTGTACAACTTAATCTTGATTTTCCCTTTTCCAACAATTTGACAGGGTTCATTATCTCCCAAATAAACTAGCACAAAATCCCCTTGGACATAATCAACAAAATAACCTCTATGGGGTGTAGCATGAAATGAAGCCCCCGAATCTAACACCCATGAATCATCAACATTTTCTAAAGACAAGAGCAAAGCATCCTCTTCAGATTTGTTACTTACCACATTTGCCTCATTGTTTCCATCATGTTTTCCTCCTTGATCTTTCTTCCGAGACCAACAATCTTTCTTCTTATGACCTAGTTTTCCATAGTACCAGCAATCATTTGGCCCTTTTGATTCAGACCTCTTTCCCTTTTATTTTCCTCTTGATTTCCCACGATTTCCAGAGTTGTTTCCTCTATCTCTTGTTCTGCCTCTGCTTTCTATGTTCAATACACTACCCAATGTGGATGCCCCTAAGCTTTTCCTATGAATTTTCTCACTCAATATAACACCAATAACATCATCAAACTTTAGGGTATTAGAACCAGAAATAGAATTACTAACAGCCATTACCAAGCCATTCCAACTTTCTAGCAAAGAACACAAAATCAAGAGAGCCCTAACCTCTTCATCAAAAGTAATTTTAACTAAGGCTAACTGACTTGTAACTATCTTAAACTCATTCAAATTATCAGTGACTGATCCACCTTCTACCATTTTCATATTAAATAAACGCTTCATAAGAAATACCTTGTTTGAAGCTAAAGGCTTTTCATACAACTTCGCTAGGGTATCCATCAGATCTTTAGCTTTTGTTGCTCCAGTAATATTGAATGCCATCGATTGTGCCAGGCATAAATGAATACTCCCCAGTGCCTTCCTTTCCAAAATATCCCAATCTTCCTGAGACATTGTTGCCTCTTTCTTGGCTATTCCCTCTAATGGCCGCCATAGATCCTTCTGATAGAGATAGTCCTCCATTTGCATCTTCCATAATTGGAAGTTCTGCCCATTAAACTTTTCAACCTTCAGCCTACCCTCGTCTGCCATTTCTCCCACTTAACTGAGAGACTATCCCACTAACTCGTGAGACCTGATTCAGAGAATAGATGAAAGAATGAACAAAATAACCTCACTTTGATACCACTTTTTAGGATTAACAAGGCAGAAATAACAATTATGTGAAAATATAACCAATATCAGAAAATAATAAACAACATAGAAGATAACACAAGACACAAAGATTTAACATGGTTCACCCAACCCCTGGGCTACGTCCACCAACAGCGAGTCCAATATTTTATTATCCAGTGATTACAACTTGATTACAATCTGTAATCCCTTACAGCTCAATTTTGCCGCAAGTACTAAAATCATACATTATGAAAATCCCTAACCCTAAGCCATATTATACAATATTTTTGCCACTTTAGGGTTAGAATGAGTTACAATATGTCGGCCCAAAATAACTAAAAACATGTCAGCGAGGTCGGGAGGAAAAGTGTACAGTACTTTCCTGATCAGTCACCACAAGCTAACAATCTCCCACTTGGTGACTGATTAGTATCCACACTAAAAAAAACCTCCCACTTGGAGACTGATCCTGTAGCAATACCACTACCATATGAGGCTTCCACTGGATCGAACCACACTGGACTCAACTGTTCCTTTATTCTGTTCAGTCTAGAAGACCAACTAAAGCTAAACATGAGTTCAACTTCTCCATTGTTACTACCTTTGTAAACATATCTACTGGATTATCATCTGTATGAGTCTTTTCCAGCTTTAACTTCCCATCATCCAAAACTGACCAAATGAAATGGTACCGCAACTGTATGTGTTTTGTCTTTGAGTGCAAAGCAGAATTCTTCGCAAGATGAATGGCACTTTGGCTATTTGTATGTAGAAAATTATCCTTATGTGGATGTCCCAATTCTTCCATGAAGAATTGAAGCCATATCATCTCCTTGGCTGCCTCTGTAGAAGCAGCATACTCTGCCTCTGTAGTGGATAAAGCAACCACCTTTTGTAGTCAAGAAATCCAACTCACTGTTGTCCCACCAACAGTAAATACATAACCTGTAGTACTCCTCCTGCCAAATCTGAGTCAACATAGCCTTGTACAATAGTAGTAGAACCCCCAAAGTGTAAACACTTACTGGATGTACCTCTCAAATATCTGAGAATCCATTTGACTGCATTCCAATGCTCAAACTAGAGTTACTCATATATCGGCTAACGACTCCCACTAAGTGTGCAATATCTGGCCTAGTACATACCATAGCATACATTAAGCTCCCTACAGTTGAAGCATAAGGTACCTTAGGTCAGGAGGAAAAGTGTATAGTACTTTCCTAGATAGTACTTTCCTGATCAGTCACCACAAGCTAACAGATAGTAGCAGTGGCCTAAGACAAGATAGTAAAATATGTGAGTTTAGAGTTAAACTTAGTAAGGTCCCTCCTCTTAGCTTGGAAGATGTCTTCATTTCTCTATTTCCAAATAAGCCAAATAACTTCAGTAGTAAATGTGATCCAGAAGTCATTAAGCTTGCTATCAGATTTCTCCACATATGCAGCCGAAATTTCATGCCAAGACAGACTCAAATCAACATTCCTCAAGACTTTATTATCAAAAAAAGAAGACCAAATATTGACAGCCCACTGACACTCAAAGAAAAGATGCTCATATGACTTAGTGCAATTACAAACAGAACAAAAGATATTGTTTTTAGAACCTTGAGACACAAAATAACCAATAGCATGCTTTTTCAATAGAAAAATCCACTTAAAACAAACTTTTTTAGGCTCAACATGAGAATTCCATAACAACTCAAAGATTAGATGCCACTTATTGCTCGACCAACTCAAGCCCTAGGCTTGGTTGATTTCATTAAAGATATTGTCATTGTTAGCAAGCATTTTATAAATTTTCTTGCAAGAGAAATTACCAAGAATATTACCATCATTCCACTTAATGTATGAAGGATTTTGACTAGAAACAATGCACTTGCCAGGAAACCAATTACCCATAGCCTTTGTAATGAGAGTGTAGGTTTTTTTTTGAGATGGAGGAATATCAAACCTGCTGCTTAATTATGCCTAGGAGGAGATTATGTTATCAACCAGAATATCACTGATGAGGGATATACCTTTGTTGTTCGAACACTTAGTTGAACAACACTGAGTGAGGGAAAGGGTTTTATCATTAAGGTATATCCTCCACCAGATAGATCTGTTTAGAACTGAGAAGTATAGGTTTCTCCCTATAGCACTTCTAGAACATAGGAGTGGTTTAATATGTCTCCACACCTTCCACAGAGTAGAGAACACCTTAGATCCAAAAACTTTCACATCAAAATCTCCTAGGAGGATGTCAAGAAATGGGACATTACTCTGGGATTTCCCTTTTTTAATGGTGGACTTGATAATATTATTTCTAATCAAGACTTTCCATGGCTTATCACCAGAAATAGAAATGATAATCAAATTGGAAGTTAAAGTCATACCTTTCTTTTTAAGATCTTTAATTCCCATACCTCCCTGCAATCTTGGGTTACCACACCACTCCCACTTGACATTATGTCTTTTCCTATCCCCAATACCATCTGACCATAGAACATCTCTTAGAATCTTCTCAAGCTTATTTGTTTCAGAATTGGTAAACAACCAAGTTGAAGCATAATAGATGGCATGAGATGATAATACCTTTTGGACTATCTGTAGTCTTCCTACTAGAGATAACATATGAGTTTTCCACTTTAAATGTTTCTTTTCTATTTTCTTAAAAATCCAATTCCACATTTCATTAAGTGAAGGATCAAGAGCAAAGGGTATTCCCAAATATCTGACAATAAAGTTAGGCCTCGATCACTGCCATCCTTTTTCACCAAGCCAAGGGGGAGGGGGTGTTGTCCCATCCAAGAATAACATATTTATGAGGGGCTACCTTAGCACCCAAAGCTTTACAAAATATCTGAATCCTGCAAACCACTCTATCAAAATTTTGTTCGGAGAGCTCAACAAAGAGGGCAGTGTCATCTGCAAATTACTCAATGAGTAGTTCTTCTTTATTAGGAAGGGAGATACCTTTAATAGGGGGACCAAACTCAGAGGCCTTAAGGATGTAAGTTATAGCATCAACAATGATCACATACAGGGAAAGGGCTAGTGGGCATCCCTATCTAATAGATCTACCCAAGGGGATAGGATCAAATAGTTCTCCATTAATCTCATTAACTGTATTAGAATCTTTAAACAAAATCTTTACCCAATTACAAAAATATTATGGGAAGCCAACTTGTTTAAGCATAGCAATCACAAAGTGCCATTCAATTCTATCATATGCCTTTTCAAAGTCCAGGAGGAACATAGCCACATTTTGATTGTCAGCCTTTGCCCAATCCATTGATTCCCAACTGGTGATTAGATTTTCTAGGATAAATCTACCTTTGATAAAGCATGTCCGAGTCACTAAAATAATGTCATTTAGAACTTCAGTAATTCTTTTAGTCAATAGTTTAGCTATCACTTTATAAGATATGTTTAAGAGAGTGATTGGTCTCCAGTTTTTTACTTGAGTTTTATCACCTTCCTTAGGGAGAATCTTGATTAATCCTATGTTGACCTTTTCACCCAAGGTCCCATTATCAAAAGCAAATCTATATAATTCAAAAAGTTCAGTACAGATCCAATCCTTGTTTATTTTATATAATTCAGTCGGTATGCCATCAATACCCGGAGATTTTCCATTGGCTAGTGATGCTATGGCATCTTCTATCTCTTGAATGGAAATTTCTTTGCCCAACATATCACCTTGCTTCTTATTGATTTTTGTAGGAATGATACTCATGCACTAGTCCATACATAATTGATTACCTTCATTATGTTCAGATGTGAAAAGATTCTTGTAGAATTCCACAAAAGCTATCATGATCTCTTGATTATTGGTGCTAATTCCTTCCTCGGTCTGAATACCAGTGATTTCTTCTTTGCAATGTTTGGCTCTGATGATGTTAAAGAAGTATTTAGATCCTTTATCACCCTCTTTGATCCAGTTAGCTTTAGCTCTAACTTTCTGGCCCTATATTTTGTATAGTTGGATAATTCTTAGTTTCCCTTTTGTATCAATTAACTCTCTTTCTAAAGCCACATCACTCCCTTTATTTTGGAGCTCTATCTCTATTTTTAATAGATTGAAGTTGAGGATTCTTTCTTCAAAATTCATGTCTTTAGCTTCTTTTGTTCCAATAGTTTGGAACAGTTTTCTCTAGGAATCTATTAACTGATTCCACTTCTCAATAGGTGAGGAATCTACAAATCAAAATTTGGAAAGAATAGTATCCATCTGGAGGGCATCTAGATTATCTTGATTGTTAAGAAGGGAGATATTTAGTTTAAATAGTAGTCCCTTAATACTATTATTGGCTTGATTTCCTTGCTCTTTGAGATAGATACAAAAATTGATGGGGGAATGATCAGACATGCTTGCAGGAATGACACTAACAGGATAGTGTCCTACTTTATGGACCAAGTTCACTTCATGCTTGTTAATATATACCCTATCAAGTCTACAGTAAATTTTGGCTTTATTGGCCTGATTATTACACCAAGTGAACCACATTCCTTCATGACTGCCTTTGAGCCCTTCCATTAGATCATAAATAGAAAAGTGTCTCTTAAACCTAGTCCAAAAGAAATGTTCATTTCCTTTCCATTCAAATTTCCCTCCTCCTGATTTATCCTTAAGGCATTCAATCATGTTAAACTCACCAACAAAGGTCCATGCTGCATTGGGAAGATTGATTGATAGCCAATCCCGCAAATTGGCTCTTTCCCTGTAATCATTTAATGCATAAATATTACAGACTCCTATAATATTATCTTTATGCTTGAAAGTAACCCAAAGTGCCATGTTGCACAATAATTTTATCATTCCATGAGGAATTGATCATGATTGCTACACCCCCTTTACCTCTATCATGGCTTGAATAGAAACATTTGGAGTTGCCCCATATGAACTTCAGTACATTAAATGTCTAATATCCAGTAGTTTTTATTTCTTGCAGACAAATAATGTCCTTTCCTTTAATATTATTACACCATCTTCTAACAATGTATTTTCTATCTGTCATTTCCAACCCTCTAACATTCCAGTTATGAATTTTTATTTTCATTATTAACAATTAGAGGGGGTTAGTGATCTTGCATAGCCTAGAGAAACAATCTAGAATCTCATTCCCTTTAGTTTTATTAGCCCTATCTTTGTTCTTCAGGTTGTTGCTTCTTTCATAAGTCTCTCTTTTCTTCTTCTTAGATAGGACTTCAGTGAATCCCTCATTATTGAGAACTGCATCACCATTGACTTCGACCTCAGTTTGTGTCTCACTGCTCTGTGGTGAAGGAGTGGCTAAGGGGGGTTCATTCCTATGTTCCAGAGGTGATATGGGGATTGAAGCAGGATTAGCTTCCTTAGCACCAGATTTAATTTTTTGTAAAGCAATCTATTGGACATTCTTTTTGCCATTATTAACATCAACATTTTTTCCCCTAAGGACAGGGATATACTAAGGGATAGCAAAATTCTTATCTCTTGGTACTGGATTATTAGTAGGTCTAACTTCAAAGTCCCCTTCAAATAGAGGGTTATTTAAAGTGACAAAGCCATCAACTTGAGTATCAACAATGCTATTAACATGGATAGGGTTTCGACTGCTACCCTCAGGATTGGCAGCCTGAAAGCCTTTAGAGATATTCTTAAGCAGTGGGCATTCTTTTTTGCTATGCCCATTAAGTTTGCAATGGAAGCATGCTCCAATGTCACCCAGTCTAACTAGCTTCCAAATAAACAAATCATCTTCAAATTTCAAAGAAATATTATCTGGAAAGGCAACCCCCGGGGTTGGAGCAAGAAGAACACAAGCATTAAGATGGGGCAAAGTAATTTTAGTTTCTTCAATTTGAAGGACAGACCCAAGAGATTTCAGAATGTGCGGTAAGAAGGGCCAGAATTCAGGTTGAACCCTTAAAAATTCCATCCAAAACGAGGAGGCCTGAGAAACAACATCGTCAAGCTTTCCTTTAGGGGACCAAGGCAGGGCTCTGAACATAGTTTGGCCAACATTCCAAAAACTTTTACTCAAAACTTTTTCTTGCATAGCATGGTTCTTGAAAAAAACCACAAACAAACCTTTTTGGATCATCCTACTGAAACTAACAACAATGCCAAGTTTTTTACCCCATACATTGTTAATCCAGTCATCAATAGATTTACGTGCAAGAAGAAACTTAACACCCATACACACAAAGAAAATGACAACATTCTTAAGTCTAGATTGCTCATATTTGATAGCATTCACCATATCAATATTTGGAGCTGGAGAAAGAGTGCTACCAGCAGGGTTCGAGGCCTTACCTTCTCCTCCAAGGGCATCACTGGAACTACCTGAGCCATTAATGGTTCCTCGTCTATTTCCATTGGATTTGCTTCCTCGGTTTGTGACATCCTCCTCCACAGAAATACACTCAAAAAATGCAGTGTCAGGGCATTTGGCTGCAAGTCCATCAGCTACCACTGCTTTGAATGACGGCTTAAATCCTCCCACACCATGATTGCCACCGCCACCATCATTCTTTGGAGTGGAAACATCCTGCCTCTCCTCGCTATGATGAGGGGCGTCCTTTCCTCCCTACTTGTCGATGACCTCATCAATGAAAAACCTTCCCCCATGACTCGAGCGGCCGAGCCTTAAGCGACACAAACCAAAGAGCAAACAACATTAACGACAGCTCAAAAAAAGACCAACACAAAACAACGCAAAAAAAATGAAGGAAAAGGGGAAAAAAAAGCCTAAAAAGAAACAACAACAAAACCAAAGGACCGGCTGCCATGACGAAGACACGAGGCACAACAAGACAACCCACACAAGGAATGCCTGCAAGATGGGACATGCAACAATCAGGAGAGAAGTGCCCACTTGCAGAGCGATCCTCAAACTTTTTTCCCTCTCAAATTAATTTATGTACAATTGTGATTAAAATAAATAAATATAAACATAGAAAACATAATGATATAAGATCATTGAAATTGTAAAAACTTTCTTGTTTCCTAATATAATTTAGAATTTAAAAGATATAGAATTATAGAATCAAATATATAGGATTTTTCTAACATTGTTCATATGAATTAAAATTACAAGTTAGATTAAATTATTTATTTAATAAATTGAATTCAATATAAGATTCATATTTATTTCTAAATAGTTTTATTGATTTTTATCTTATACAAATATTTCTTATCTTTTATTCTTTGATGAACTTGTTTGTATAATTAGTTTATCAGTAATATAATACTTATTTAACAATGTTAATGTTTGTAGCTTCAGTCGTATGATCACTTAGATTACATATAATACTTAGATATTGATTAATAATATATATATATATATATATATATATATATATATATATATATATATATATATATATATATATATATATATATATATATATATATATATATATATATATGTTATATTATTATTAATATATATTATTCTAATATATGATTGATTAATGAAACATTATAAAATGAATAGATGTGTCCCATGAAGGGACATGTCTCTCATAGCCTCATTCCTAATATAAATAAGAGAGATTGTTGCATTTGGAAAATACATACCGTATACAATTTAGGCAGTGCCATTACATTTGCAGCGATCTTTAAAATCTCGACAAACAATATATTTATAATTTTTTATAAATATATTACATATTCTTAATCACTATATCTACAAAAAAATATATATATTTTTTAAAAATACATTTATATTTCTATCTTAAACTATTTTTCAAACAAATTTTATACAACATTTGAAAATTAAATAAATATTTGAAAACATAAACATTAGTTAATTTTTTATTTAAAATATATATACCTGTGTGTGATTGGACAGCATGACAACAAATGAATGAAAGACTCAGTGTGAAGGACAGATATTTGAAATGGAGGATGTACTCACTTGATGTCGTCCACTCACTCACTTGAAATGGAGGATATTTTCTTTGTACAGTTCAACAAGAACAGAAGGGAACCTACAGTTGGGCAGCATACACATAATTACACCAAATCCAACGCTTTCAGAACCAAATAGTTACTGTGCGTTCGCCATTCCTGGAATATGGAGTGGGTATTTTGGGGCTTGACGGCTGCTTGTGCTGGTTTAGTTTTTTCCCTGCTCAAGATTGCAACAGCAATATGGTGGAAGCCTGTGCAAGTGAAAAAGTACTTTGAAGCCCAAGGAATCAGGGGCCCTCCATACAAACTACTCTATGGGAATTCCACAGATGTATCCAGAATGATCGATGAGCAGAAGTCCAAACCCATGCCACTCTCACATGACATACTCCCTCGAGTTCTTCCACATATAGATCAGTGGACCAAAACCTATGGTACACTGTATTCTGCATTTTGTTTAAGCATCTGGTATTTCATTAATCATATTGCAAAAATTCCATCTTAGCACCATTAATTGTTTTGGTTGGGTGTTGCTAGAACTTAGAATAGTGGCTGACTAAGAAAAATGGTGAGTGATTTAGAAGAAGATAGAGGATTCTGAAGACTGTATTGATGATTAAAATTGTTCTATGTGATATAATAGGTCAGGATTTTATTTTCTGGTTTGGGCCTGAAGCTAGATTGGTTGTTCCCCACCCTGAGCTTATTAAGGAGATAATGTCCACTAAATTTAGCAACTATCCAAAGATTCCAGGTAATCCCCTTTCAAGACAACTTGCTCGACAGGGACTTTTGGGGTTGAAAGGTGAGAAATGGGCTCAGCACAGGAAAATCATCAATCCTGCTTTCCATATGGATCTCTTGAAGGTAAGACACTGGATTTGTGTCCTTAATCAGGACCAACATTATATAATATATAAATCAATTTTTTTCAGAGAGAAATCTATCTAAGTTCCTACTGATAAACAAGAGATATCTACTTAACGGGCGAAATCTATGCAGGTAATAACAATTAGAAGATAATGTACTTAGAAATTCAAATTGAATCAACGTAAAATTACAACCTTTTAAACCTTGTGTACATTGGTACTCAATTGTTTATGTCGTTTCCTGTTCAATATAACCTCTGTAAATTTATTTTTGAATGCTAAAAGCAAATTTACAATGCTAAAAGCTCAGAGATTTCTGGACATATTCAAAACATAATCCTAGCATGGCTATGTAATTCTACATTGTAGAATCCATCATTCATATTTCGGCTTAAAATATGAAATGCAAGATTTAGTCATTTTCTTAAAGAGTATGTTGAGAACAAAAGCATTGCTTCATTCTCTACATTTTTTTATTGTATTTTGGCTTGTATTTTAAGATATGGAAATTATAATAAAACCACTTCCAAGTTTCATTGCTGCCCTGGACAATGCCTACCTTTTATGAAAGGTTATATCTGAGTGCAACACCTGGTCATTTCTACAGAGTGGCAGAGGTAAGCTTCTGTGTGGTGATAAGCCCAAAGTTTCAGCCTGTTCAAATGATTTTTTATCAGTACTGACCTTGAGAGAATTCTTTGCAAGTTGAGATCTAATATTTTGAATTAATTTTATTTAAATTACTAGCCAGTGGAGAGTAGACCTAGATCTCTTGAATTGAGATACTACTGAGATGTCTTGACTGTTGCCAATCTATATACCGATGTTCTGAGCCAATCTATATACCTTGTACATGGCTGCAGAAAAATAACCTAATCTGTTAGAAACCATGTAGATTATTTTATAAATAAAAATTCTCTATTTTGATATTTATATTCAGAATTTCATAGGAAGACATGTTCTGTCATATTTCGATTAACTAGTTTTGTAATTACAGGGTATGATTCCAACAATTGTGAAAAGCAGTACCAATATGTTGGATAAATGGAGTAAATTGGTATTGTCAGGTGCATCCGAAGTTGAAGTGCTGAAGGAATTCCGCGACCTCACAGCAGATGTTATTGCCCGTACAGCATTTGGCAGCAGTTTTACAGAGGGAAAGCATATTTTTGATATGCAGGCCAAACAGATGGTTCTTGCATTTGAATCATTTTCCACTGTTTATATTCCAGGTTTCAGGTGACAAACTTGCATTTTATGATAGCACAATTTGTCCACCTTAAATTACTAAAGAATGCAATCATTTTGATTTGAGAGTTATGTTTTTTCTTGAAACGGTCCCTGTAAATGTTTTCCAATATTTGTCTTAAAGTTGGGAGTGCCACTTTTTTTGCAGCTATATCTTCCCATTTCAAATGCCTTTGTCCTTCAAGAATTGTGTTTATGATTTTTTATCTTGAGAAGACATTTTATTCAATAGGATGAATGACTTTGTACTTTAGGAGGGTTTATTCATATTCTGAAGTATGCATAGCCTATAACTTGTTTTGGTTTCTTACAATGGTATGTAATGCCTGAGAGTGATTCCTCTCATCAGGTTTGTGCCCACTACAAAGAATAGGCAACGTTGGAATTTGGAGAAAGAAATAAGATCATCCTTAAGACAAGTTATAGATGCCAGGGAAAAAACTACTGGAATGGGAAAAACAGGTAGCTATGGTGCAGATCTGCTTGGTTTTATGATGTCTCAGAGCAAGGAGCAGGTGGGAGTCAATGTCAAAAGTAATGCAAGCCTGACTACAGAGGAGATCATCGATGAGTGTAAGACTTTTTACGTTGCTGGTTATGAAACCACATCACTCCTTTTGACATGGAGCATAATATTGTTGGGCATAAATCAAGACTGGCAAGAGCGAGGTCGCAGAGAGGTGTTGGAAGTATGTGGAAAAGACAATTATCCAGATGCAGACAGCTTAAATCGCCTCAAAATTGTAAGGACCATCTTGCTGGAACATTTAGTAATTTCTGTCAATTAGTTCTCTTGCATCTAACACAGACCCAAATTCCCATATGAATACCATAAATTATTTAAATAGTAAACAAGCACTGGAACTTGAATTCAAAAGAAGTATTTTAGATCTTATAAAATCTTTGTATGATTATTTTGTAGGTGGGAATGATTATAAATGAGGCATTGAGGCTTTATCCACCTGTAGTATCTATGAAACGACATGCATCTCAGCAAATGAAACTTGGAAGGCTCTCAATTCCTGCAGGTACTCAACTTGAACTACCAATACTTGCAGTCCACCATGATCCTGCTTTGTGGGGAAGTGATGCAAAAGATTTCAACCCAGGGCGATTTAGTGAAGGAATTGCAAAGGCGGCAAAGCATCCAATGGCATTCATGCCATTTGGAGTAGGTCCAACTATATGTGTGGGTCAGAATTTCGCCTTGTTGGAAGCAAAATTAGTGTTGGCCATGATTCTGCAAAAGTTTTCTTTTGTGACTTCACCCTCTTATACTCATGCACCTATGTATTTACTCACCCTACTACCTCAATTCGGGGCTCAGATTATCTTCCATGTGGACTAAAATCTGAGAACAGCACTAAACTCCTCTATTATTGAAATTTTAACTGCTATTACAGTATGTTGTAGTGTTTATCTATCACCAAGCTTCGGTAGTGCATATCAAAAATCACAATCTCTCGACATGTTGCAGTACCCCTTGTTTCCTAACTTATGGAAAGGAAAGGAGTAAGGTGAAATCCTATAGACCTTATGAATTATAAACCTGAATGCCTGGACTATAATAAAATTGTTTTATAGGCTAATCAATTATAGTTGGTTTTGATATTTAAATACGTTTTGTTATGAACAGTGATGATCAATGTCAAATGAGATTGTGATAACAATGAAGGATAGTGGGTAATGTTCAAAATAATTACAAATATTGTTAAAATTTGGTTAGTTGGGAGCATCACATTTATGAGAAGAGATAGACGGTGGGCTAGAGGGCTGAGATTTTCTACAAGTAGCATGATCCTTAGAACCTGGTCGAGAAAACTTGATTTATGATATAATTGAGTAGATTGACCATATATGTGTTCACAAGGTGGGGAGGAAGAAGGGTCAGGGCTTCTAAAAACTATGTAAGGAGCATTAGCCTAGTGGTTAAGAAGTTCATATAGATGTGCAACTTTCAATACAATTTTACAAGCATTGGATGTATACAAGTACTTTAAAGAAAATCATAGTTCTATTCTATATAAAAAGGGAAGATACATTGAACATTAACATCATGTATTTTTCATAGACTATATTTAAAGATATAAACATGTTTATGAATTCAACTATGTATGATTGTTGTCATCGACATTTCAAATCAAACTTCATGATCCATCATCACGACAAGGTAGCTAGAGAAGAAAGAAATGGCAAGATATTAGCAGAGCAAGAACTCTAAATAGAAGGGGGTATAGAGTAGAGGGTGAAAGGTAAGAAAGGAAGGACTGACCAAGACCAAGTTTGATATTAAAATAACTCTTTATAATATGAGAACTAAAACAAAGATTAATACAATGAAAAAATATTTTTTTTTAAATATAATAAATAAAAAGATATAAATGTATAAGAATGTGATCTTTTTTTATTACATACATATATATTTACACAACTAAACCAAATACCTATTGACATAAGAATATGTTTTAATATATGCATATATATTTACAAACACGTATTAAATACATGAAAAAAATTCCGAACTAAAAAAAATGAAATTAAAAAAATATAAATAAAATTTAAACCAAAAAAATCCAAACTTCTATATATAATTGTATATATAGATTTATACAAATATTAAAAAAACAAATACCAATATAAATGTATATGATATGCATACTAACACAAATATACATCGACATATATGTTTTTCTCATCATTTCTATATTCAAACCTATATGAAAATTCCTTTATTCCGAACCTTTTTGTTTTGCATTAAATTCGTGCTACATATATGTGGTGTACTCCAATAGGATGTGTAGAAACCAAAGTGTCAATGTGACTTTTTTCTACGTTATTTAGAGCATACATGGGATCCCTTTCATTCCTAACATATTCATTTTCTACTATATTGGTGTTCATTTAATTTATTTGTCAGCTAATATATTTGCTAAGAGGCTAGGTCTACACAATATGCCATACAAATTCAACCACATTTAATTGTATATTCTTTTGTACTAAGATGTTATTAATTTTTAGAAAGGAATATTTATGTATTCATTGTATTCTTTTTTATTATTAGTTTTATCAATCATCATATTAATTTTTAAAAAGGTCTATAGTTTATATTTATTTTTTATTTTAAATAATTAGAAAAAAATATCATTTTTATTTTATTGGTTCATATTGCAAACAATGAGTACAAAATTCAATGTTTTCTTTCTTTCAATTGTATTTTTAATCTATTTAATTTATTGCATCACATCAATCATTGAACAAGACAACTCTTTTGAACACACAAGACTTAAAAACAAATTCAAGTTAGATTTGAGTTACAGTAGCTTTGAATAATATTTTCTCAGGACAATACTGTTAGCAATATGATTTAGCCATCTTAGTCAAATGAATATATAATATGAACAATTTAATCTTGTTTCAAGGTTGAAATCTAACTAATAAGTTGAATAAAAAAAAACAATTTAAACTTGTTTCAGGGTTGAAATCTAATTGATAAGTTGAATGAAAAATGCATGTCTTTTAGGTTTGCAAAGACCACAAGGGACATGCAAAATTAATCATAATCTTTTTTCATAAAAAATGAAAAGACTTTCTCTTCTACGTTTCAAGCTTCTACTTGTCCCTTTTAAACTAGTTGAATAACATTTACAATGTTGTCATAGTAATTAATGATTTGTAGATGGGAGTGCATTCTATTTCAAAAATATAAACTCAAGTAAATACTAGCATTTATGTAAAACAAAACAGTGCTATAAGTAAATAGATACAACATGTAACATAAGTGTGCTATTGGAAATGAGAAACATAAGAAAGGTAGCATCTTCAATGTCTAACCCTAACTTTAGTTTTTATTTTGTTCATTACTTTTGTAATTAATAGTAAAATAATTTTTTTATTTATATATAATTAAAATAGTATGTCAACATTTTGAAATGGTCGTTGCTAATTTAAAAGATAACTAAAGTGGAGGCTTAACCAACTTCCACTCTTCTTCTTTTAACATCAACATGGAGAGTGAGGAGTGAATTCATCTTTCTATTTAATTTTTAATGATAGTTTGGGGAAGCACATCAGATAACGATAGAATAAAATTTCACCCCAAAGTCATATTTTTAGTGGTAAAAAAGTTCTTATTCTCGTCATAGCTCATGGTTTCAAGGGATTTATTCCTTAAATGGGTAACTTCATTAGCCATGTCTTACCAAGCTTAAGATTTATGCTTATTGACCTATGACACCTATTCAATCTCCATAGGAATTCCACATGAGACCCTAGTTTTCTACTAATTTAAGAGGATGGGTACTTAAGCATTTGGAGTTGCTTGTTATTTTAGCAGGGCATACCTTTCCATTTTGTAGCTAGAAGGGGAGTTTTTGGTATTAGGGATTAGAGATACGTTCAAGGAAAAATTGCAGAACGTAGGTTTTGTCAACTAAAAGTTTAAATAACTTGATCCAAGAAGGGAAGGAAATCATCACTAAGGTAAGTGACAATGATTTCTATATTATGTCAATCTTTTTAGTGTCATGAGTCGTGAGCATTTACATTTGTTATCCTTGCATGCATGATTGCATTACATGGGTGAATGTTAGGCTTAGTTGTTCAAATTTATAGCTAGATTTTGATTTTATTTGGATCATAGAGAGACCCCTACCTTGTTAGTGTTGAGAGATTTCCCTTGTTGGAAGCAATATTAACTTCCAAACCTCATGTAAATATAGAATCCAAATAGAATTAGAGAAATGGTTTCATAGGGATAAAAGATTTCATTACTAAACCAATAGATTATTTCTACTATAGACACCAAACATAAGATGAAATCTTATATGCTAAGAAAGGTAGAATATCTTCCTCTATTGCTTCCCAAATAGAAAGTTATAACCACCCTTAAAAATCGCTATGCACATTATCAAATATGACATTAATAATAGTAAATCTCATTAGTAATATAAAAAAAAATTTATTGGATCAACAATTTCATTTTGGTAAACCAAAATAATCTAGCAATCTTCTAAGTGACTATTTTTTAATATTGAAAATATTTGTACATATTCTAATTGAAGTAGAAAGAGGTTGTCACCAATTATAGTTTTCTTTAATCTTTTTACATGCATAATTGAAGGTAGATTGTTGGTATATCCAATCAAAAAGTCTCAAAGATAAAAAGAAGAGCTTCAAAGAGTAGAATATTAAGCCGATATTTCTTTAAACAATTCAGTAAGTACTTATGGTGGGGCTTCCCATCCATTATTGTTAACAAACAAAGAAATTAACACTAGCCACTCTAGGAGATGGAGTCCTCACTTTGCTAAAAGTTGAGTTCTTTGTCAATTTATTACAAAACAATAAATTAACCCATTTCATTTGTAGAGATGGAGCCCTTACATTAATATATGTTTTGTCATTTTTTAAAAGAATATTAAATTCTTATATAGAGATCGGTTGAAATTGTGTAAGATATAATTACTAGTTTTGTCCTAACCTCATCTCTTTAAAGTTCATAGTAATTCATAGGTCGAATTCTCTAGTTGCAAAGAAAGGTCTTTGATATGAATCAAGGTCATTAATAGTAAAATAGCACTGAAATTTATCAAGTAATTTAGGTCAATGCTTTTGCCTTGCTTAAATTTTTCTGGAATGGTTGAGAAATAGAGGTAATATTTTTTGTGAAAACTGAGTTCTGAAATGGATTGCGTGATAGATGTTCTTGAAATAAAATCTTTGAGATGGACCAAAAAGTTTAGGTTTTCTTTGCTTTCTCTAAAGTTTGTAGAAATTTATTTCATTTGTAGAGATGAAGCCCTTACATTAATATATGTTTTGTCATTTTTTAAAAGAATATTACATTCTTATATAGAGATCGGTTGAAATTGTGTAAGATATAATTACTAGTTTTGTCCTAACCTCGTCTCTTTAAAGTTCATAGTTCATAGGTCAAATTCTCTAGTTGCAAAGAAAGGTCTTTGATATGAATCAAGGTCATTAATAGTAAAATAGCATTAAAATTTATCAAGTAATTTAGGTCGATGCTTTTGACTTGCTTAAATTTTTCTGGAATGGTTGAGAAATAGAGGTTATATTTTTTGTGAAAACTGAGTTCTGAAACGGATTGCATGATAGATGTTCTTTAAAAAATAAAATCTTTGAGATGGATCAAAAATTTTAGGTTTTCTTTGCTTTCTATAAAGTTTCTAGAAATTTAGCTTGAATCAAATCATTTGGTTCAGAACTTCTTTACAGAATGTATTAACCACCTTTAAAATGAGCAAAAAACTTGCTATATATAATCTCAGCCATCTTGGAATCCTCGAAAGGATGCAACAAGCTTGGGATGGCTAGAAAAGATCTTACACTAGAGACAAGATTACAAACTGAAAAAATTTGATTGTAACAACATATTACAAATATCTATTTCTCAACAATTTTGCAGGTGGCATCTTTGTCTAAGGATATTTCAGAGCAGTTGCTAAATTTGTTGCATGAATGATGACTGCCATCCGGCTAACTTACATCACCCTCTGTTTGAATCTGCTCTCCCTCAAATTCTAGATCAGGTGCCATGTGCATTCTATTCTTCTTTCTCTTCTATAAGCTGGACAACTGGCCTCTTCTTCTTCTTTATTGTCAACCTCTCCCAAGCTACCACATCATCATCAGATGGCTAGTTGTAAGTCTGCAATTCCTATAGTAATCTGATTTGCTTGTCCCACATGGAGTCAGTTATATTTTTGGCCTCTGCCACAAAGCGTATGCAATCATTCTCAATTTTAAAAAGAATGTCAATTATGTTGTTACATCTCTCAAAATCCAAAGTATTGTCACCACTAAGGAAAGCATCTTGTGAAATCACCAACTGATCCATTGACAGTTTCCATTCTTCCAAATTAATCACATTTCCATTGTCATCACATATTGGAGGTAAATACCTGCTATAATGTTTATTGAACATAGACAACTTAGCCTTTACCTGGTTAGACTTACCCTTAAAAACTTTGAAATAGCACTAACTAAGCCAATCTTCTCAAAAAATTCAATCACCACCGCAAGGATCTCAGGCTTATGCTCTTGTAGGCTATCAAGTTTATCAAATAATAAGCTCCTCCCAAACCAAATGCTATGAAGTGGCTCTAGAGAAGCCAATGATTCATTCACCTTTCCATTGGCCTAGTGCAATTGACTAACTGATTGGTAAACTATTTCCATCCTTTCTATTATTTTATCCCGCCTGTATTGCACAATCTTTGACATAGTGTCCAAAGATGCCTCTATCCTTATCTTTTCCAAGTCCTCAGCAAGTTTCTCAGGTACTTCCACATCTATCTGAATAGGGGCCTCAATTTTCATAGGAGGAGGAACCACCTTTGAGGCTTCTTCAAGCTTAACTTTTACTTCTGCCAACTCATCCTCTAATTGTTTGATCTTCATCATTTTCAAGTCTCTATCCTTGGCCACCAGGTTTGCACTTTCAAACAATTTTGAATACCTATCAAACAATTGAACTGTCTTTGCTTCATTCAAGTTAGCCCAATGAGTTACTACCTTGGAGACCTCAAGGTCAGTTGTATTTTGCATAGTCCATATGATCTTATTCCCTTCCATCTTATCCTCTATACTTAATAGAGATGGCTTTTGGGTCCTAGGGGCCATAGACCACATTGCAACAGCTTGAGATTTAGGGTTATAGCCACTTCCTCTTATCATGTCACCAATGTGAACCTCATATGATAGGCTACCCTGTGGTTCTTTCCTTATTTGATCTATGATGAATGCAGAAGTCAGATCCCATCCTGGAGTTAATAGCATTCCACTTGCCTTAACCAATTGTCTAGCTTCATCTGCAGTTATAGGATCCAGGCTAGGATCATAAGAAGCTAAAGCTCTCAATGTTTCTTCACTTGGCTCCACACCTTCAAGCATAGCTTTCTTCACCTCTTGTTGCTTGTTCCAAATAAGAAAACTATTGAATTCATCAGTTTTAATAAATTGGTCATCACTCAAAAATTCCTCCTGATAAACTTCTCTGATATCCTTTTCTAACCACAAGGACTGTTCCTTATCTATTTCATCAGTGGCCACCTTCTTGCCTGCTCTTATTTTTTTTCTCAATTGGTGATGGTAAGCCCTATCACTTGGCACTAGAGCAAATGCTCTGTCAATTATTCTCTTTTCTTTTCCTTTCCCTAAAGGCTCTCCTTACTCAAGCCTCTGCTTCTTCAAAGGTGGCTCTTGGATATTCTCTGTCTCTGGCTGGTCTTCAATAGGCTCAGCAATTTGTACATCCCCAACTTGTGGTGGGCTCTTCCCTTCTGCGGACTCATCAGAAGACTCCTCTTGATCAGAAGATGAATAATCCTTCCTTTTCTTTGGCTGCTTTTGGTCAATCCATTTCTCCAACTGATTTGATAGAGTGTCATGCATCTCTATCATCTTGTCAATTCTTTTCAAATAACGAAGGTCAAGGAAGAAACCCTCAAAAGGAAGTTGGGCTGCCCTAACTTGTTCTGATAAATCTATCAAATCAAAGTACCTGTTCCATCTTCTTTTAAACTCATCACTCTCTATAATGTTTCTAATTACATCTTCCTCATCTAAACCTTCATGTTCCTTAATCACACCAATGTTTGGAATATAGACCATCCTGGCAGTTTTGATAAAGTCCTCAAGATCTACATGTCTACAAGCACTAGTAACCATCTTGAATTGATTTAACCATGTAGTGATTTGAGGAAATTCCCTCTTTCCTACCAGGAAGTCACCTATCTTGAATTACCTAGGTGTGAATGTACCCTTCCTGTGAGGGGCTAGAAGTTCTCTATCTGTGCACATCAACTACCAAACAAATTCCAAACAGGCAACTCTTGGAGGCACAAATTTTGGTAACAGATGTGGGGGTTGGGGGCAACCATAGACTCTCAAAATTGTATAATTTTCCCCTAAGTAAAAATCACCCCAATTATGGTCTCCCTCCCACTTGTCCACAAACTGCAATGGTCTTAGGAACCTAAGGACCCTTGGGGATAGCCTTGTGACATTGATGCCTAACATCTTTATAATTGGAAAGACAATGAAATTCTAAAAAACACAAAAATCCCCTTCATTGGAAGTAGAATTCCATAACCTCACCCATAATTGTACTGTATTTTACTGGCCTTCGAAGTTAAACCTTGGTTTCAGCATGTTCCAATCAAAGCTATTGATGTTGAAGAACAAAATTAAGTGCATTAACAATGAATAATGCATGAACTTAATTGGACTCTTACTTTCTTTGACAGAAATCAAACCCTCATGCATTCTATCAATTATATACTAAATGTAATCATAGTCAGTATTTACCAAGGAATTCTAGATGTCTAAGATTATCATCAACAAATCAACTGGCAAGAACTCTGCATCTCCATCAATTCCCAAAACCCTACACAACCCATAAAAAGTCTGCCTCATATAATGCTGGAGGGATTTAAATTGGTAAGGGGCATTCATGTGAGTAGGGAGGGGAGCTATATATTTATCCTATTTTGGGATTTGCTTCATCATTTGGTCCTTTATTGTCCCTATGTGATTCTTGTACCTCTCTCTTTCTTTGCTCAAGTCAATTTCAGTGGAGGAAGACGTATAGAAATTAAAGGCTTTCATGAATGAACCCCTATCAAGAGTAACCAAAGGTGACTGGTCCTCTTTTCTAATTGTTTTGGAAATAGGGTCATAATGCCTAGCTAGTGCAACAATTAGATCCACATCTAAGAATACATCAAGAACAACTAATTTCCCCAAACCTGAAGCCCAACCATTACACACAAGAACATGCCTATCTCTATTTCCATAAAAGAAGTTGAAAATAGTATAACCTATACTATTTGGTATGATAGGATCCCTGCAAAGCCCTAGCACATCTTCAAAAACATCATCAGGAGCTCTGTTGTTCTGACTGGATCCCGACAGCAATTTCATGAATTCATCTGAATAGTTCGGCTTGCCTTTGTCTTCACCACTTTTAGACTTGGGTTCGCTGCTGGAAGATGTTGCACTCCTCTCATGTTGACTAATCTTTGCTATAGAATTACCTTCAATCTCTGCAAACTGGATTTACTTAGCGCTCAAAAATTGCTTCAAAAAGACACAATTCTCTTTGATTGATTTTGGACACAGGAAACAATGAGCTTAGCTTATTTATCGATGCAGATCAAGTGTGTAAAGCTACCACAATCATTGCAAATCAATCCTTAATTTCTCCCGCATTCAATTCCACATATCACCAATTTTCAAATTATAGCTAACCGATGCAAAGATGTTGACAGATAGATTTAAAAACTTGAAAACAAGGCAAAAAGGCAATGCTTACTACTCTGTACTTTAACATCTTGTTTACGTCATGAAATCCTTCTTTGAAACTGATTGGATGGCTTAGTAGTTTACTCTCCAGCTTGACATTGTACTTTATCCACGCAGGTAACAGTCTTTTTCTTTTCTTTTATTACCTTTTCCAACTGAGCCCATTCAACGAATCAGCGATTGAAAGCTTCTCGTGATCGATTAATATAATGTTAACCCTAGCTCATACTCAAAGAACTAGTGACCAAAGCCTTCGTGAGTTCTTGCAATGCAATTCTTAACTCTTCATCCACTTAGCGAATCAGTGACTGAAGTGATCACCTTCGAGCACTTGGCTGCAGTTATCATTTGGAGAACTAGCAAATAAGGCCATCTCCCATTCTCTTAATGTCTCGGCTAATTGTCAATTTTCTTGGAGATTTGGCAAACAAAGTGTTCGCGCATTCGCTTAATGAAACACTTAACCGCCTAATTATTTAGAGAATTGGTGAAGCCTTTACTCTCTGAATCGTTGAATCTTTCCTTAACTGTCATCTTCATTCTAAGATTCTGAATTAACCGTTGATCTTGGAAATGATCCACGACTATCGCCAATTCACTAAAACATATAATCTTTAGTCATTTGATTACAAGACTCAGTGAACAAAGGGTTCGATGAATCTTGTAATACTTCAAACATTGAATATTTCATTACACGATTAAGCGACTGAAGACTTAAAACTTTACTAATCCTTTGATTTGCCCATTCGCCAAATACTTCTAGCCTTTACCTTTCTTTTAAGAGAACTCATGACCACATGATTTTCTGAATCGCCAAATCATTTAGCATTTCATTAACTCATTCCTAGAATAAGTGAACACAAAAAGCATTACCTCTGCCAAACTCATTTCATCAAATTGTCAGAACCGCCAGACTTGGAGGATAATAATACAAGTACTCAGTCTCTCATTCACCAAGTCAAACATGTAGGACCTAGAAGATACTTGAGATTAAAACATAACCATTGATCTTGACAATGATCCACGGTATTCGCCAGGTCGCCAGATCATTTAACCCTTAACCGCTCGATTTAGAGAATGAGCGATAACCGTTGTCGTTAGGTCGTTGAGTGTTAACACAAAACCACCAAGGAATAAGCAAATAAGAGATAATGTATTCGCCAAGTCACACAAAGTTTTCTGATAACCGCCGGATACTTGGAGACTCCGCGACTGAGGATAACACTTGACAAGGTTCCAACCTATTCACTGATTCGCTAAAAACTATATGAGACATGTGATGACACTTTCTAATTCAGTGAACACTTGAGACAAATAAGCACGTGCATGGCTAACCACTTAAGTGGCTAAAAAGGTAACAATGAATTAAAATAATTCAGGGCTAACTTGAGGATTTTGACATGAATTCAAAATTCTTTAAGGACAAAACCTAGGGTGAAGGGTTTTTTGAGCTTGGTCATGACAATTTTTTATGAATTTTACAAGCCCTAGACCAAGCAAAGCACTTACAAGGAGACCAAAACAAAAATTGGACAAAAACCTCAGAAAATTAAGAATATACCCAACAGTGGCTCTATCTGAGGATGCTTGATTGTAAGATCATAGCAAGAATTTATGAATCTCTAGGAGGCAGACCACTAAACCCTAACCTAAAATAGGAAACAAACACACACAGAAACAAACACACCTATACATATATACAAGCCTACTGTGCATCGAAAAAGAATTAACTGAAGAAGAATTTTAGGAACTGTCCATGCACTGACAATTCCTGCTCTTCACCACTAAAATTTTGTAGAAAATATGAGTCCTTACCATGGGTTTGATGGACAATATAAGGTCTCATCCACAAAGACTCAATTTTTTTGTGTTTCCCTTTATCTTCAGCCCTGGCATTCCATTGAAGAACCATATCACCAGGCTGGAATTTTCTCATAGTTGCTCTCTTATCAAAAAGATACTTCATTTTTTGCTGTAGCTTCACATTTTCTCTTTGTCCTTCCCTCCTAATCTCATCCAGTTCAATCAGCTGAACCATTCTGTCCTGCAGTGGATCACTGATTTCCACATCCTCTTCTTGCATAAATTTATAGATTGGAAGGAAATTATTAACTAGCAATCTTGATTTTGCACCATATACCATCTCAAAAGGGGACTTACCTGTAGCTCTCTTCTCAAAAATTCTATCAGCCCATAGTGCTAACTTTAATTTCACATGCCAACTTCTCTTATTCTTTTCCAGGGTTTTCTTCAAGATTTGCAAAATACTCTTATTGTTGGATTCGGCCTGTCCATTGGCCTGTGGATGATAAGGAAATGAGTAAGACAACACTATGCCCATTTCTGAGCAAAAATCAGTAATCTCCTATGACCTGAAACTCATGGCATTATCTACAACCAATTTAATAGGGACACCAAATCTAGTGATTATATTATTCATCAAGAATTCAATTACAATAGCATTGGTTGCCCTTTTGGTTGGAATGGCTTCAATCCATTTGGTGAAATAATCAGTAGCCACCAAAATGTGACTATGTCCCCCGTTGGACTTTTCAAAAAATTCTCCAATAAAATCCATACCCGACATTGCAAAAGAAGCTTCTGCAACAACAGGGTTCAATAATAATGCACCTGAGAATTTCAATTTCTTGGAAAATCTTTGGCAAGGCTCACACCTTCTTACATAAGAATGAGTGTCTTTGAACAATACAGGCCAAAAATATTCTACCCTTAAGATTTTATGAGCTGTTGACCGAGCAGAATGATGTCCTCCACACATTCCAGAGTGCATTTCCTTCAACACCTTCTCTGATTGGTGCTTATCCAAACAAAAAAGTAGAATACCATCATTATCTTTCCAGTACAAATCACCTTGGATTAACACATACTTTTGAGCCTGCAACCTTAGATTCCTCCTTTGATTATCATTCAGCTCTTGTGGACACTTAGCATATTTGATAAAATAAACAATATCCTTGTACCAGGGTTGTGTTTCAATACTGGTGATCATATCACTATTAGCAGTAACATTGCTTACCTGGACAAGGTCCATATTTTCTTCAGTCATTAACTTAGCAAGTCCCAATCCTCTTACCAATTTGGTAATGTGAATTTCAAGGTCAAACTCTTGAATCCTGTTTATCCATTTACATCTCTTTCCTATGACTTCACTTTGTACTAGAATATCCTTTACTGCAGCATGAAGTACATAAGCACTAACCTTTGCACAGATCAGATATGGTCTGAAAGCTTTGACTCCCTTTACAAGTGCATAGGCTTGCTTTTCCATTAGTTCATAATTTAATTCAGCAGATTGTAATGACTTTCTGAAAAAGGCTATAGGATGTTCATATCCTTCTTGATCCTTTTGCAAAAGGATAGCTGCAATAGTATGAAAAGATGCAAAAGAAAACAAAGAAAATGGTTTTAAGTAATCAGGTGACACCAGAACTGGGGCCTCTTGAATTGCTTGTTTGATTCTTTCAAAAGCTTATTGAGCTTCAAGGTTCCAATCAAATTTCACTTCCTTCTTTAGGAACTTTACTATGGGTTTGACCAATTCTGCAAAGTTAGCAATAAATCTCCTTACAAAATTAATCTGTCCCAAGAATGACTGCACACCCTTTATGTTCTTTGGTGGAGGGACCTTTTTAATTGCTTCTACTCTTTCAGGATCAATCCTGACTCCTTCTTTTGACACTATGTGTCCAAGTAATTTCCCTTCTATCACAGCAAATTGACACTTTTTGGGATTCAGGGACACACCATATTCTAAGGCCTTAAGAATGACCTTTTCCAAATGGGAACAATGATCATCAGCTTTCTTGGAATAAGCAATGAGATCATCCTAATATACAACCATGAGAACATTGATTAATTCTTTGAATGCAACATCCATTGCTCTCTGAAAAGTTGCTCCAGCATTTTTTAAACCAAAGGGCATGCAGATATATACATAGGTTCCCCATGGGGTAGTAAATACTGTCTTAAACTGCTCTGATTCTTTGACCAGCACTTGATTGTAACCCGAGAAACCATCCATCGTTGACAAAAGCTCACAACAATTACCCTATGTAGCATGGCCTCCATTTTGGGCAATCCATAATTATCTTTAAGTGAAGCCACATTCAAGTTCCTAAAATTGACACAGAGCCTAATATCACCATTCTTTTTCCTTACTGGCACAAGATTGGAAACCCATGTAGAATGCCTGATTGGCTCAATGATACCAGCATCCCTCAATTTTGTCAACTCAGCTTGCATCTTAGTGGCCATTAAAGGGTTAATGGGTCTCTGCTTCTGTCTAAAAGGCTTAGTTTCTTCTTTTAAAGGAATTTCATGCTGAAATAGATCAGCCCTATATGCCTTAAGATCATCATAGGACCAAGAAAATACATGTTTGTATCTTTTCAAAAGCCTTATCAAATTACCTCTGACCTCTTTGCTCAATTTCTTCCCAATGTATACCATTTGTGGGGAGGTTGTTGAACCCAAGTTTATTTCCTCTAAGTCTTCCATTTTGGTCTTAGACTTTTGGGACAAAAAACCATCATTTATTTTAAACATCCCCTCCAGTTCCACTAACCCTTTAGGTATGTGATTTGAGGGTAACTGCACTATTTCATTTCCCATGATACATTCTTTTCCCTCAACACACTGTTGTGCTTCATTGAAATCTATTTGCTGACCATCATATTGATCAAGGCCTTGAATAAACCTAAGGATATCTAGGTCATCCTCGAAAACTTGCCAATTATATACATTATCAGGCACTACAGGCCTAGTTTTGACCTCTAACATAGACACACCAATGAGGGTTATGTCTTCACTCTTAAGGGAAACATTTGCAAGAAAATTTTCCATGATATTATTGGATCTTTCTACCCAAAGAAAATTGAAAGCATCAAAAAACTCTAGTCTATCCCAAACAACATGTTTATACAGTTTCAATTTTTCATCCTTGGAAGCATACTGAGATCTTACTTGGGCTATAACGAGTTGGGAATCACCATGGACTTTTAAAAATTTAATACCATGCTTTATGGCTACATCTAGTCCCAATATTAAAGCCTCATACTCAACAGTATTATTGGTACATTGAAAAGTCAGCAAGAATGAGTATTTAAATGTAATACCTGATGGGGAAATGAATACAACACCAGCTCCTGATCCTTCCTTGGAGCATCCACCATCAAAGAACATTTTCTAGAGCCCATCTTGCTACAAAATCAGCTCATCCACAATTGGATCTGTGTTTTTCATTTGAGGTACTACCTCTTCAATCACAAAATTGCTCATGTCAATATCTACAAAATAGTTTAGATCCTCTGGAGAAACCACTTCAATCATGACTGAAGAACGGGGCTCCCTGTACAACTTTACCTCAGTTCCATTTATTGGGATGGTAGCATATGACAAATCTAGTTGCAAATTTCCACCCACTGCTGCAACCCATTGTCTTGACAGTAACATGACATAATGAGGTTTTGTATCAACAACAACCACATCCATTTTATATGTGGCTTCTGGGAATACAACAATCTTCACTTCAATTCCAATCAGGGTCCCTACAATAGGTATTGCCCTGTTATTCATGGCATAACACCTTCCACTAGATGTATCAACTTGCAACCCTAACTCCTTCATTACTTGATCATACAATTGTAGCTGCGCCAGAATCAATCATACAATTTTTTAGCAAACAATTATTTACAAGCAAAGTAACATAGAAAGGATTGATAGAAGAGGGCTCTTGTGTCACAATAGTCCCAACACATACATCAAAGATGTCATTAATTGCAATTGGCTTATCCATGGACTTCCCTTCCTCTTGTAGAACATGAGTAGTTCTCTACTCACTTATAAGAGCCGAGGTTGCTGCTTTGTGCTCCTCTATTTTCAACATTTCAAGCAAAGGGATGGAGACCTTCATTTGGGACAAGGCATGTCTCATATCAAAGGTAGGGGAGTCAGTAAAAAAATCAGGGTGATCCTTTGACCTACCAATTTTCTTTTTGACCTTGTCAGTAATAACTTCTTGTTTCCTTTTCTTCTCAGCTTCAAACCCTTCATCTTTACTATTTACAATATGTGGCTTTGGGGAATCCTTATCTTGGAGCTTATTCTTAACAAATACTAATCTGGGGACTCCCTGCTCATTATCCACCTTTCTATTCCTCAAATTGTATGAGGATTTTTCTTGAGTAATAGCAGCCACAGTTAGAATTCTAATCTCTTCTTCACTGAGCTTTCTCCATTATTTTTCATTTGATCCGGATTCTACCATATGAGTTTTACAATCATCATTATCAGAATATTCCTAATCAAATTGAGTAAATATTTGTTGTTCATAATCAGAGAAGATCCTCCTCTTATGATCAACATCAGGACAAATAAATTCATCATCTGAGGACACTAGGTCCCCCATTAGTTCAATAGTGAACATGTTAATAGCAGGCTTTTCAGATCCTTCATAATCTCCTACATATGAATCATTGGCCTCTTCTCCCAAGGCCTGAGCAACAACACTTTGGAATGGTGAGTGGGGCATATTACAAGCCACACGCCAAGGGGTACTTTCAACATTATGTGCTATATTTGTCTTCAAAGGATCTAGTGTATCTCTTCCCTTTTAGGGTTCATTATTATCAGGAACAGGCCTCCCATCTTTCCAGTTCATTTTGTAAGGCATATCTCTTAAGTTAGGTGCTTTGTCCTGCCTTTGATAAGGCGGTCTTGTATCTTGAAAATTTCTACCACCTTTATCAAACCTTGCTGGGAAATCTTTGTTAGTACTAGGTCCTTTGTCCATTCTATCCTCTTCTTTGGATGGCCTTGCAAGTTGTGGCCTGGTCTCCTTCCATAGTCTACCCTCATCCCTCTTGTACATTTGGCCAGATGCCTTTCAGTTACTCTCAATATTTATGGCCAACTTAAATGCATCCCTAAGAGTACAGGGATTCTTATCTCTCAAAAGGTTAGACATCTTACCATCTATTGAGTTGAAATAAGTTGTCATGCAGACTACATCGTCTAACCTCAATACTTGGAACAGTTTATACATAGCCTTTTGGAATCAGCTATTGAACTCTGACATGCTCTCATTATAGTGCTTCTTGATATTATTGAACTCATTGAGCATGTAGCTAGAGTTCACATGTTCTGCATATTGCTCTTTAAAACACCTGACAAATTCATCCCAAGATGCAATACTGTTCTTAGGCAAACCCCTATACCAATCCCTAGCATCTTCAATCAATGACTGAACAAAAATCTTCATTATGACATCTTCATGTTCAATCTCATAATCATTTACCTTATTTGTGAAAAATTTCAGATGCTCTTCACAAGTAATGACATTATTCCTAGTAAATAAGGGGATTTTCTTTCTGATTTCATTGGGGACAGCATTAGGTTGACCAAGGATACCATCACAGAACAGAGGCCTATATCTATCCAAATGAACTAGTCTTCTTTGGATATTTGGTTGATTTAGAGGGGTAGCTACAACATTTCGATAGGGTACAATTCCCACTGTACCACTAGCTATAAGGGGAACTTCATTAGGAACTTGTCCAGGTAAAATTTGTCCAGGGTGAAAAGCTTGAGAACTTGGAAGTGAGTTGCTAGGTTGTTGGGGTGGGATTGTTCCTAAAGTGACAGGGGCAGAGCTACTAGCAGATGTGTTCATATTAGCATGTAAGAAGGTAATTTTTCTCTTCATTTCATCTGCAGCAGCCTCCAACTCGAGTTTCTCAAGTTGAATAGCCAAATCTTCGTTGGCTTTTCTAGCCTTCTCCAAATCTATATTTGTTTGAGAAGGTACATTAGGAGCAGCCATAATTTTCTTGGGCTCATTAATATTCACACCCACTACCTTTTGTTTTCCCTTATCAGGGATTTCTTTTGGGGCATTTTTAATATCCTCATTCCTCTGGATTTCAAAGGGATGCAATTGTCTAAGGACATGGCCTACCCCCTCAAATTCATTTTTCTTAGATTTGATATCCTGAGCCTTCTCCCTCAAATCCTCCATATCACCAAACAATTCCTTGTCTAAACCCTGAACATTTTGGCTTAGATCCCTAGCCTGAGCTTCATTTTTCCTAGTTTTGACGATAAGTTCTTGCCTCTCCATGAGCAATTCATAGATTTGTTGTTCCCTCACTTTCACCTTATTAGCAATCTCAGCAAGTTGTTCACACTCTTTCTTCCTTAGAGCAATCACTTCTTCTCTCAACTTCTTAGAATCGTAGGAAGCAGTTTCAGTAGCAGAAGTTTCTTCTGGTTAATCTAGGGTTTCTCTAGCAGGGAAATAACCTACTTCTGTGACTTCTATGATTACTTCCTTCTGATTATGAACATTTGGCATGACCTTCTTGACATGTTCGGGATCATCATAAGAGGAGGAGGTTTCATGAGGAAGTGGGGCATGGGATCTTTCTCTAGAAGGGCCTTGGGAACTAGAATTATTGGGACCTCTCCTAAACCATTGCTTTCTACTTGGTGTATGAAGCTCATCACCCATATTATCTTCTAGGTGATCCCTGTAGTAAGACCTAGTATTCCTTGGTTGACTCATGGTATATCACAACAATTTTAGCAAGATTTTACAACTATCAGCAACTGGTAACATAGATAATTAGAGTCACCATCCACTATTAAGTAGGAATCAAATTATTTTATGCTGGTCTACAAACGCACAATAAACAGGATCTGCACTAACCTATTGCAAGCTATTCAAAAATCCCCAGTAGAGTCGCCAATTTTGTTAGTGCTCAAATCTGTAGATGATTAATAATTCATGAACTCATATAATCCCAATAGATGCATCTGGCAAAATTGCAAGCACTAAGGTATTAAGGTTATAAAAGCCTTCTTAACTTTGAGTATAAGAACTCAGGCGGGTTTACCTATAACAATTAACTATTTGAAATGAGCTTTGAATTGAGAATTAGGTCCTTCACTATTATATTGTCCTCAAAATTAACTCAATAAGACATTGTAACTCTTAGTATGGCCCAAACAATCTTGATACACAACACTATGATAGAAATTATGAAAATAACAATATTGAATAGTGGCTTAAGGATATTCATCCTTCTTCTTTTTAGAGTTGAACTCAAGGAAGGTTAACCTCATTCAGTGCTTCTACAAAGTATTACAATATACATCTATGAACTTGTCATAGAATAATTCAGATTAAGATTGTACAAATAAAGTAAAATGAATCAGTTGTTTATATCTTCAGGTGGTAACATGTGCAAATGTATCTCAAACCAGTGCCTTATTCTACTTGGGCATCAAAGTCAAACCCTATCTCCACAAAAATCTACCAAGACAAATATACTAGAACTTAAATGACATGCCTGACATCCCATTCTTTTAATTCCTATCACTGTCATCAAATTCATATATGGACAATTAATTCCCAGAGACCTCCCTTAAGATTTTACTCTTCCCTTGAAAGAAACTTAAGTTTAACCCCTATATACACCTTGTGAACAATGCATCGAAAAAGCCTTACAATTTGAATGCATAAGAATACTAAAGTATTCATACACAAAGACAATAAGTAGTAGTAACAGAGTTTCGATATGCTTTGTATTAATATCAAAATGTGTTAATACAGTATTCTCTTGACTTCAAAGAAAACAAGGTTCTATATTTCAGAACTTCTTTATAGAATGTATTAACCACCTTTAAAATGAGCAAAAAATTTTCTATATATAATCTCAGCCATCTTGGAATCCTCGAAAGGATGCAACAAGCTTGGGATGGCTAGAAAATATCTTACACTAGAGACAAGATTACAAACTAAAAAAATTTGATTGTAACAATAGATTACAAATATCTATTTCTCAACACTTTTGCAGGTGGCACCTTTGTCTAAGGATATTTCAAAGTAGTTGCTAAATTTTTTGCATGAATGATGACCGCCATCTGGCTAACTTACATCACCCTCTATTTGAACCCATTCTCCCTCAAATTCTAGATCAAGTGCCATGTGCATTCTATTCTTCTTCCTCTTCTATAAGCTGGACAACTAGCCTCTTCCTCTTCTTTATTGTCAACTTCTCCCAAGCTGCCACATCATCATCAGATGGCTAGTTGTAAGTCTGCAATTCCTGTAGTAATCTGATTTGCTTGTCCCAAATGGAGTTAGTTATATTTTGGCCTCTGCCACAAAGCGTATGCAATCATTCTCAATTTTAAAAAGACTGTCAATTATGTTGTTACATCTCTCAAAATCCAAAGTATTGTCACCACTAAGGAAAGCATCTTGTGAAATCACCAACTGATCCATTGACAGTTTCCATTCTTCCAACTTAATCACATTTCCATTGTAATCACATATTGGAGGTAAATACCTGCTATAATGTTTATTGAACATAGACAACTTAGCCTTTACCTGGTTAGACTTACCCTTAAAAAACTTTGAAACAACACTAACTAAGCCAATCTTCTCAAAAACTTCATACACCACCCCAAGGATCTCAGACTTATGCTCTTGTAGGCTATCAAGTTTATCAAATAATAAGCTCCTCCCAGACCATCTAGAGCAGCCAATGATTCATTCACCTTTCCATTGGCCTAGTGCAATTGACTAACTGATTGGTAAACTATTTCCATCCTTTCTATTATTTTATCCCACCTGTATTGCACAATCTTTGACATAGTGTCCAAAGATGCCTCTATACTTATCTTTTCCAAGTCCTCAGCAAGTTTCTCAGGTACTTCCACATCTATCTGAATAGGGGCCTCAATTTTCATAGAAGGAGGAGGAACTACCTTTGAGGCTTCTTCAAGCTTAACTTTTACTTCTGCCAACTCATCCTCTAATTCTTTGATCTTCATCATTTTCAAGTCTCTATCCTTGGCCACCAAGTTTGCGCTTTCAAACAATTTTGAATACCTCTCAGATAATTGAACTATCTTTGCTGCATTTAGGTTAGCCCAATGAGTTACTACCTTAGAGACTTCAAGGTCAGTTGTATTTTACATAGTCCATATGATCTTATTCCCTTCCATCTTATCCTCTATACTTAATAGAGATGGCTTTTGGGTCCTAGGGGCCATAGACCACATTGCAACAACTTGAGATTTAGGGTCATAGCCACTTCCTCTTATCATGTCACCAATGTGAACCTCATATGATAGGCTACCCTGTGGTTTTTTCCTTATTTGATCTATGATGAATGCAGAAGTCAGATCCCATCCTGGAGTTAATAGCATTCCACTTGCCTTAATAAATTGGTCATCACTAAAAATTCCTCCTGATAAACTTCTCTGATATCCTTTTCTAACCACAAGGATTGTTCCTTATCTGTTTCATCAGTGGCCACCTTCTTTCCTGCTCTTATTTTTTTTCTCAATTGGTGATGGTAAGCCCTATCACCTGGCACTAGAGCAGATGCTCTGTCAATTATTCTCTTTTGTTTTCCTTTCCTTGAAGGCTCTCCTTCCTCAAGCCTCTGCTTCTTCAAAGGTGGCTCTTGGACATTCTCTGTCTCTAGCTGGTCTTCAATAGGCTCAGCAATCTGTACATCCCCAACTTGTGGTGGGCTATTCCCTTCTGGGGACTCATCAGAAGACTCCTCTTGATCAAAAGATGAAGAATCCTTCCTTCTCTCGGGCTGCTTTTGGTCAATCATTTTCTCCAACTGATTTGATAGAGTGTCATGCATCTCTATCGTCTTGTCAATTCTTTTCAAATAACGAAGGTCAGGGAAGAAACCCTCAAAAGGAAGTTGGGCTGCCCTGACTTGTTTTGATAAATCTATCAAATCAAAGTACCTGTTCCATCTTCTTTTAACCTCATCCCTTTCTATAATGTTTCTGATTACATCTTCCTCATCTAAACCTTCATGTTCCTTAATCAAACCAATGTTTGGAATATAGACCATCCTGCCAGTTTTGATAAAGTCCTCAGGATCTACATGTCTACAAGCACTAGTAACCATCTTGAATTGATTTAACCATGTAGTGATTTGAGGAAATGCCCTCTTTCCTACCAGGAAGTCACCTATCTTGAATTGCCTAGGTGTGAATGTACCCTTCCTGTGAGGGGCTAGAAGTTCTCTATCTGTGCACATCAACTGCCAAACAAATTCCAAACAGGCAACTCTTGGAGGAACAAATTTTGGTAACAGATGTGGGGGTTGGGGGCAACCATAGACTCTCAAAATTGTATAATTTTCCCCTAAGTAAAAATCACCCCAATTATGGTCTCCCTCCCACTTGTCCACAAACTGCAATGGTCTTAGGAACCTAAGGACCCTTGGGGATAGCCTTGTGACATTGATGCCTAACATCTTTATAATTGGAAAGACAATGAAATTCTAAAAAACACAAAAATCCCCTTCATTGGAAGTAGAATTCCATAACCTCACCCATAATTGTACTGTATTTTACTGGCCTTCGAAGTTAAACCTTGGTTTCAGCATGTTCCAATCAAAGCTATTGATGTTGAAGAACAAAATTAAGTGCATTAACAATGAATAATGCATGAACTTAATTGGACTCTTACTTTCTTTGACAGAAATCAAACCCTCATGCATTCTATCAATTATATATTGAATGTAATCATAGTCAGTATTTACCAAGGAATTCTAGATGTCTAAGATTATCATCAACAAATCAACTGGCAAGAACTTTGCATCTCCATCAATTCCCAAAACCCTACACAACCCATAACAAGTCTGCCTCATATAATGCTGGAGGGATTTAAATTGGTAAGGGGCATTCATGTGAGCAGGGAGGGGAGCTATATATTTATCCTATTTTGGGATGTGCTTCGTCATTTGGTCCTTTATTATCCCTATGTTATTCTTGTACCTCTCTCTTTCTTTGCTCAGGTCAATTTCGGTTGAGGAAGACGTATAGAAATTAAAGGGTTTCCTGAATGAACCCCTATCAAGAGTAACCAAAGGTGACTAGTCCTCTTTTCTAATTGCTTTGGAAATAGGGTCATAATGCCTAGCTAGTGCAACAATTAGATCCACATCTAAGAATACATCAAGAACAACTAATTTCCCCAAACCCAAAGCCCAACCATTACACACAAGAACATGCCTATCTCTATTTCCATAAAAGAAGTTGAAAATAGTATAACCTATACTATTTGGTATGATAAGATCCCTGCAAAGCCCTAGCACATCTTCAAAAACATCATCAGGAGCTTTGTTGTTCTGACTGGATCCCGACAGCAATTTCATGAATTCATCTGAATAGTTCAGCTTGCCTTTGTCTTCACCACTTTTAGACTTGGCTTCATTGCTGGAAGATGTTGCGCTCCTCTCATGTTGATTCATCTTTGCTATAGAATTACCTTCAATCTCTGCAAACTGGATTTACTTAGCGCTCAAAAATTGCTTCAGAAAGACACAATTCTCTTCGACTGATTTTGGACACAGGAAACAATGAGCTTAGCTTATTTATCGATGTAGATCAAGTGTGTAAAGCTACCACAATAATTGCAAATCAATCCTTAATTGCTCCCGCATTCAATTCCACATATCACCAATTTTCAAATTATAGCTAACCAATGCAAAGATGTTGACAAATAGATTTAAAAACTCAAAAACAAGGCAAAAAGGCAATGATTACTACTCTGTACTTTAACATCCTATTTACGTCATGAAATCCTTCTTTGAAATTGATTGGATGGCTTATTAGTTTACTCTCCAACTTGACACCATACTTTATCCACGCAGGCAACGGTCTTTTTCTTTTCTTTTATTACCTTTTCCAATTGAGCCCATTCAGTGAATCAGCGACTGAAAGCTTCTCGTGATCACTTAATACAATGTTAACCCTAGCTCATGTTCAGAGAACTGGTGACCAAAGCCTTCCTGGGTTCTCGCAACGCAATTCTTAACTCTTCATCCACTTAGTGAATCAGCGACTGAAGAGATCACCTTCGAGCACTTGACTACAGTTATCATTTGGAGAACTAGCGAAGAACGCCATCTCCCATTATCTTAACGTCCCGACTAACTAAAAATTTTCTTGGAGATTTGGCAAACAAAGGGTTCACGCATTCGCTTAATGAAACACTTAACCGCCTAATTATTTAGAGAATTGGCGAAGCCTTTACTCTCTGAATCACTGAATCTTTCCTTAATCGTCATCTTCATTCTGAGATTCTGAATTAACCGTTGATCTTGACAATGATTCACGGCTATCGCCAATTCACTAAAACATATAATCTTTAGTCATTTGATTACGAGACTTAGCAAACAAAGGGTTCGTTGAATCTCACAATACTTCAAACATTGAATATTTCATTATGCAATTAAGTGGCTGAAGACTTAAAACTTTACTAATCCTTTGATTCGCCCATTCACCAAATACTTCTAGCCTTTACCTTTCTTTTAAGAGAACTCACGACCACATGATTCGCTGAATCGCCAAATCATTTAGCATTTCACTAACTCATTCCTAGAATAAGTGAACACAAAAAGCATTACCTCTGCCAAACTCAATTCATCAAATTGTCAGAACCACCAGACTTGGAGGATAATAATACAAGTACTCAGTCTCTCATTCGCCAAGTCAAACATGTAGGACCTAGAAGATACTTGAGATTAAAACATAACCATTGATCTTGACAATGATCCACAGTATTCGTCAGGTCGCTAGATCATTTAACCCTTAACTGCTCGATTCAGAGAATGAGTGATAACCATTGTTGCTAGGTCGCTGAGTGTTAACACAAAACCACCAAGGAATAAGCAAATAAGAGATAATGTATTCCCCAAGTCGCGCAAAGTTTTCTGATAACTGTCAGATACTTGGAGACTCTACGACTGAGGATAACACTTGACAAGGTTCCAACCTATTTGCTGATTCACCAAAAACTATATGAGACTTGCAATGACACTTTCTGATTCAGTGAACACTTGAGACAAATAAGCACATGCACAGCTAACCACTTAAGTGGCTAAAAAGGTAACAATGAATTAAAAGAATTTAGGGCTAAGTTGAGGGTTTTGACATGAATTCTAAATTCTTTAAGGACAAAACCTAGGGTAAAGGGTTTTTCGAGCTTGGTCATGACAATTTTTTATGAATTTTACAAGCCCTAGACCAAGCAAAGCACTTACAAGGAGACCAAAACAAAAATTGGACAAAAACCTTAGAAAATTAAGAATATACCCAACAGATGGCTATCTGTGTAAGTTTATGAATATTTTGGAAAACTTGAGAAAGTGACGAGACTATAACACATGTATGCACTTTTGTGAACTTATGTGATCATATCATGTGTTCCAATGTGTTCTAGTGCAAACTTGTGTGCTAATGAATGTATGAGTGCATTCTTGTATATATAGTAAGGCAATGAGATCAATTTATGTTAAGTTTATCTCTCAAGATAAATCTTATAGAGGTGTAACCAAATTTTAGTTGTAAATATTGTAGATAGTTAAGAAAATATTATTGATTATGTGTTTAACCTGTATTATTTATGCATCTTATGTGCTGGTGATATTGTTACATTAGAAGTAAAATGTTGATTTATCATGTGGCGCAAAATTCCATTACTCCTATTAATTTCATTGGGTTAGTTTCCCTTGAGTTGGTTTTGGTAATCTTTTGTGTCATGAAAGATTCTAGGGAAGCATAGTTGCTTTGTGGTAGGGGGAAACACACTCCAAAACTATTCTCACCCTTATTGTGTTGAGCAAAATAGGTGTCTAGAGTTCCTATCAAGATGGTTTTCATTTGATACATTTTTATTTCAATGTATTCGACCCAATGGTATATTGTAAAGATATAAGCATACTTATGATATCCTAGTCGATGGCTCCTATGTTTTTCTTTATGTCAAATGTGACTCAAAGTATCTTGTGTGGTTTATTTCTTACTAAGTTTATATTGTAGTATTAGGAAAATTGGCTCAAATCTCTTCATAATTTCTTAGTTGTTGTGTTCGACAGGTATGTCAAAAATGTTATTGATTTTGAGGTAATATCTCTTATTAGAGGAAAACTATATATTATTGATTTAATTTAAAAGAATATTTATTTCTTGACCTGTGACTTTATATGTGACTTTGCAATTCTTTCAAAAATTAAATCCTTTGTGGCATGTTAATCCCTACATGCTCCCTACATATGGTATCAGAGCTTTGGGTTCCACTCTAGGGACTTGAGCTCAATATGCTTAGTTGTGAAACTTGATCACATGAACCTCGAGTCAATAAGCTTGGTGTAAGTGCTAGTTCTATGAGTTAATATTTGAGCCATGTAGATTGACTAGAATAGTGGGGAAGAGAGACTCCCAGATATGGTTACTCTTGATAGGAACAAGGAGGATGTCCCTTTCTTTAGAGTTATAGAATTGAATAGTAACCTCTCTAGATAGTAGCCTTTTGTATTAAATTTTTTTCCTAAGGCAAGGTGTGTATATGTGTGTAGCATGTGACTAGTGATTTTATTTTTAGTGTTAAGTTGCAAATTTTATATGATAAATTTGAAGTTATTGGTTATATGTATTCCTTAGATTGATGTGATTGTGATTTCGCCAAAAATTTCATAATTTTAGTATATGTGGAAAAACGTGAATTATACCATAAGAGTGATGCATTTAAGGTTAAATGACTATTTTCTTGCATGTGTAAAACTAGAAATAAGATAAACTTATATGATTTATTTTGCTCAATCAATTGACGTTTCATTTTCACACTAAGAATATGAGTGTTTGCCAAAAATTGAGGTTAGGTTCATGATTAATGATGAATGAAAATTATGTATGATCTTATGCGAGTGATGTGTTTTCCATGTGTGATGCAAAGGAAAGAGAAAAGAAGTGACGAGATAGATCATTCGAGAAAAGGATCATGATTTATAATATGTATTGATTTCTTTGGAAAAGAACTTAGTATTTCATGCATGAAAAGAAAACTCATGGGATTTTGTAAATGCATCTACATGTTACATCTTGCATTTAGGAATGCATGAGACTGTGAAATGAAAATGATAGACTTATCAAGTTTATGTTGCAAGAACAAATAATGTGTGTCATTTCATAGTGATGCAATCTTTGAGACAAATGTTTGATAGGTGTTTGGTCATGTTCTTTAGTTCACCTTGGGCGCAAGGTGTCATGTAGATTCTACTCCCTCAATGTGGTTAGTGTTAGTCACTTTATATATATGTGAATTATTTTTCAATTTATCAATGTTTTTCAATTTTGATGAAATCTAGAAGTGTTGTAAAGGATAGCTTTGAAAATTTTAAGCTTTCTTGTGATAAATTAGCCACAAAATTTTTGTTTATCTATTTAAATTGATTATTGTTCACACTTCTTTTAATTTTGAGTTTTCACACATATTTTTTATTTTGAATTGAGATTTGAAAACTTCTATTTTTTGTTTTCTTCTATGAACTTGTGGTGGCTAGGATATGTATTCTATGTTGCTAGTCCTCTGATGTGATTGGATGTCCTCTATCATGTTCAATGTGGAATCTTGATAGAATGTGTAAGGGAGTATATTGTGGAGAATGTACCATTATTATTGCATTCATGTTATGATTGAAATATGCTTTTACTTGTTATCAAATATTTAAAGTAGATTTATATGAACATTTTTGTGTAAATTAGATATTCATTGCATGATGTAATTAATATTGAGAGACATGTATATGATGTGAATTTTTTATGCTATGAGGAGCATTGCATGGATAGTAATGATAGGAAAAGATTTTTTATGTATTTTTTATTAAATGAGATGAGTATATTTTATGACTTTAGCATAATTAACATTAGAAAACAAGGTGGATAGATATTCAAAATGAAAATTAAGATGTGTGAATATTTTCATTGTGAAAGTCATTTTTGAGACCTCCTCATTGACAGGGATGTGTGTGTGTGTGTGTGTGTGTGTGTGTATTATTTAGGAACATGGAATTATTAGCACATGAGTTATTATGCATGAGGAAATGCACGGAATTATATATCGAAATAATACCTTATTGTATGGAAATGAAATAAAATGGTGTGTATGTGTTTGCACCTCTTTATATTTTATGTATGTGCAATTGGATAGTTTACCTATTAGAATGATTTTAGAATAACTAAGAGGGGGGGTGAATCAGTTATCCTCATGTCCAGATGTACCGATTCAACTTTTAAACTCTTTAACAAACTTACATCTATTCAACAATTCACTCAGTCTCTATCAGTGACATAAAACTTGTAGTTCATTGTCCAAAACTAATCACCTTGCAGAATATAAAACTTTCAACAACATAACACATCAAATAACATTCACACAAGTATGACACTGGGATTTAACATAGAAACCCAATATGGGAAAAAACAGCAGTAACATGCTACCAAATTTTTACTCTTCTGAAGTGAGCTCCGTGAGAAGCCAACCCTGTTAAAGGTTTACAATACACAGTGTTAGGTGTGACCTTGTTAAAGGATTTAATCACCCTATTAAGAGTGGCATGGTTAGAGGGCTTAAGAACATTCCATTAGAATATCACCTTGATTAAAGGGTTTACAAAATGACTGTTAGGTCAACATTGATTAAAGGATTTTAACTAATACAATCGTTAGAAATTAACAGTAGGTTCTGATCTAAAATATACAACTCACTTTACAAATACAAATCCAATATGCTCATATGCTAATTTACTGACTAACCTTCATTACCATCTCCATCTCTGATCTATCAAAAATCCATTCAAGTAATCACCTCAACTTTGTTCAGCTCTTCTTAGCCTTTTGCATAGGTTCTCCAGTCAATAACATCAACCTCTTTCCACACAGTACATAACCCATAATTAGGCCATCCTTATACCTCCTTGATTAGTTTGATTAATCTTTTGTCACTTAATCATCTCCATAGATCTTAGGTTTAGGTCAGATTCATCAAATCCTTCCATCATTTTGTTCTCCTCCTTATCCTTCTAGATACTTCTCCAAACTGCTCCTTGATTCCATAAGAAAATGGTTTACCATGCATTAAATGCTCTAGGTCATTCATCTTTAATGTCAATAAGTTTTACATATCCCAAGAATTCAACTATGTTGGTTGGGATTCTCAATTCCTTCATAACTGTAAATTACCGACGCTCAGTTAATACTATGTTCATCTACTCAGTCATCACTGAATAACTCAGATGTCACGAAAAACTATTCTACTTAGCAAACACTATATTTTCTTGGTTAATTATTTGATACTCAATAATTACTGATGCTCAGTCGACACTAAAATTTACTCATCTTATACTAGCGCTCAGTCGACACTAATGTCACTCGTCTTAAACTAAATTTCTTCCCTTTTTCTCGGTTAAACCTATGCTTCAAATCTACTGACTTCTTCACTTCGTGTTAAAGATAAACAACACATTACCTTGCCAATGTGCCAACTAATCAAGTACCCATTGTAGTTATTGGTTCTTGAAAATATTTTACACTCCTTGAGACACCAATATACCTAAGACTGATTTTAAGGAGAGGTTAGTTCCTAATATGAAGAATCTATAGGTAACTAGACCAACTATAAGGACAAGACTGCCCTCTTCACGTTTGGTTCTACAAAACCAAGGCAAGTACACTTGATCCAATAGATATAATTCCGTTCCTAACTTGATACTAGATCTAACAATAGATATCAGTGAGCAAGTACTAAACAACAACCTATTATTCATTGACTTTCCATTACTGTGTAGGACAACTATTTTAAAGTAAATGAAATTAAATGACTGGTTTTGATTATTGTATTTCTGACTATAATGATTTCAATCATTCCTCATAAAATAAAGAAACATTTACACAAGCCAGTGCCTTAGCCATTGGGCAAATAACACTAGAAGATAAAATGAATACAAAGATCCTTGAAGAACCTAGATCATAAAAATAAACACAAATCCACCAACTCTTTCCTACTTGCAAATTATCCTTATGCAAATTTAAATGAACATATATCCCTCTTTGAGCAATATTTAATCTAACCCTAGATTAGAACTCAAAGAAAAAATACATACACATAAGTCTCTCATAGACTTAGAAATTCACAAATTTGACACAGAGGAGAGGTAAAGACCTGAGATTTGTATTAAGTATAATGTTTGATCATCTGTATACAATATGTGTTGAATAGCATGCCTATGAATAATAGCATCAACCTGTGCTTCTTTTCTATTACTTAACAAGAAATGATACAAAATAATACAATCCTCGACTGAGGGTTAGGGTTTCAAAAAAATTATCTTCTCAATACCTAAGACTCTCAATACCCAATATGATCATGGAAAATCTTTTTATATACAAGGAAATGCAACAAGCTTCTGATCATATTAAGGTTTACAAAACTTTTACCCTAAAACTTTACAACAACCCTATTGGTTTACAATAAATGCTTCAATCAGATTTGGATAGATATTTTACAAGTGAGCCGCCTTACTTTATGTCTTCCATCTTTTCCTCAGTTTCTTCAAACAAATCTAATTTTCATTCCTTCATAGTTACTCCTACAATAAATACATTTTAAATTTCAATCACTTTCAAGACCCAGAAGGTCATAGTCTTTGCTCAGCTCAGGAAGTAGGTGGAGTATCTTCTTTTTTCTACATGAGGAATGTACTGGTACCTCCACCTATTGAACACATCTTCACTTGGGAATTCAAAATTGGAAAATTCAACTTCTTGTTGGATAACTGTCCCCACTTGTCTTCCATTTGCTTAACCTCCTGCTGAATATATTTAAACTTTGATTTAGCAGTCATTAATAACTTGATGGTGTGGATAAAGGAAGAAGTGCCTTCTAAAACACTTGTCATTCTTTCTGAGAAAATTTCATCCATCTCCTCTCTCCACTTGTATAAATCCTTTAATTCACTAGTATCTTTGAAAACACTTGGTATTAATTCACAACTTAGATGTGTTAATTCTTTCTTTAACACATTGGACTTCCTTTTAAAATCATCCAAAATTATACTATACTCTACAAGCTTCTTTACATTTTGATGCACTGGCTTGATCAATGGATCAGGATCAACTTGGCCCTTAGATAGCCAATGAAATAATCTCACATTTGGGGACCTCTCAATCCTTTTATTCAAAATTGGTCCACACTCATCTCTATCTTTATTCAAAGCTACAAGAAAAATCTGTAACCTACTAGCATGATCAAAAAAAATTGAAGGCTTTAGATCATGCGCAAACTGCATCACTGCCTTTGTTATTTTCTCCTCATATTTTTGTTTTGCTAGGGATCTAGCTTTCATATGCTCATTCTACTCCTTTTCAAGCTGCACCCTAATCTCCCTTAATTTATTTGTTTCCTTAGCCAATTGTTGCTTCTCCCAACTGATTCTCGCATCTATATTTGCTTTCGAGAGTGGTGATGGTGGGAATTCAACAATAGGACTAGATGACGAGGGTACTATTGGTCTATCAACAATCATAAATGGAGGTGACCTATGATCCTATGGTCTAGACAATTGTGCAATTAATTTTTCCTTCTAGATCAAGTCTATTTTCAACTCATTATAAGACTTAAAGATAGTTTCAAACTTAATCCTTAATTCCTCCTTTTCCTGTGCATCTTTATCTGCTACCCTCACATTGAACTTAGCTCTTTCAAAAATAATTTTTGAGGCCTCCACACCTGAAGTATCACCAACCCTCTATACTAACAAATTTCTAGCATAATCTTAAGAGAGAACCTCTCTTTTTCCATTATTTTCTTCCCTCTTAAGGGACCACATGAACAAAGCTACATGGTCATCAGAGAAAGCAATACCCCTAGCAGCCTATTGTGCTTGTTTTGTAGTAGTGAGGGTCTTCACTTTACTTTTTGAGACTAAATCAAAGACAATTGCATCTGCAATATCCCATTCAGGAAGAATCAAAACTCTTGCAATATGGATCATAGCTCTTCCTTCCTCTGGGGTAATCTTCTCAAATTTCTTCATCATTTCCACTTTTGTCTCATTCTCAATCTCAGTCATATCCCTATGAAGGAATTCCTCTTTCTTTTTCTCACAAACTTCATTGAACCGATTTATTTTCATTCTCCATAAAAATTGAAACAATGCCCTAGTTGTTACAAACTTGTCATCAGAAATAAAAGAATCACTGGCTTGTTTCAAAATTGGGTCTATTTGCTTACCCTCAAACTCTGCCACTGTAAGATCCATCTCTACCCCTTTGGGTGCCTTTGGCATTCCCTCATGTATCTCATCATTTGAAACAAAAATATTTCCCTCTGTACTCAATTATACCAGTTGCTTAGCAACTCCATGCTCATCTAATTGTAAGGGAGATTGTGAAGGAGAGTATACATCCTACTCTGGTCTAGACTCCTCCTGTCTCTACCTCTTTGGAGAGGGCTCTTGTATTGTTGGGTCACTCATAGGTCTCTTTCCCTTAGAAGTAGATGGAATATTCTCACCTCTTTGGTGAACTAGGAGAAGAACACTATAGCCCTTCCTCTGTTGAACAGTATAAGTTCCCCTTGGTGTCAACTTTGTGTACCCTGGCTGGATCAAAATTATCCTAGCTCTTTCAGGAGTTTCCTTACTTACCAAGGCCCTCTTCTCATTAGTTGCTTTCATGATCCCCTCAAAATGCTCCATAAGGGCATCAATCTTTCTTGCCCATGGTTGAAAAGCCTTCAGTGGGTCATATTCCTTATCAAAATTTCTTATAAAATCTACAGTCTTTTTGTAGATTACCCACTTCTCTTTCTTAATTTCTTGAATTTGAAGATCAAACTCATTTAAAATCACATCCTCAGGGAAATTAAACTAGTGCTCAATAAGAGCACACCTTATTTTCTCTCTAAACATCCCAGATAAGAATCCCTCATTATTTGCACATCTGGCCACAACTGTAGCCATTATGTAGGGTTGCAGGACTTGATTCAAATGCACCCAACCCTTCTTAAAAATGATATATTGGTGTGCTATTTTAATGTCTGGGAACAAGGTTCCCCTTCCTTTACCAGTGAGGGTTGTTTCTTGCAAATCACCAATCTGCCTCAAAATTTTTGCATACTCTATTTTCAATGGGACCTGGTAAGGCAATACGTAGGGTGCCTTCTTACAACCATATACTTTGAAAACAATAGAAACCAGATATAAAATTATATCACCAAAGTTATGCATGATGGTGATATCTTTTCAATATTTATTAGTCCTAATTAGCCTTAGTAACTCCCTTGGAATTCTAGGATTCTCAAAAAATAGCAAGGTCCTAAGCTTGGAAGCAAAATTTTTGTCAAAGACAAGGAAACTAGCATCACTCCTATCCCATGATAGATCTGTATCCCATAACTGGACTGGCAATGTTTCTCCATTCTTCTCTTTAACAATATCAATTATCTTGCTGAAAAACTATTCACCCTTATACAAAAACATATGCATTAGCATAGAATACCACCAAAAGGCATGTTTATCTTCATGTTTTTCATTCCCATTAATCCTTCATGGATAAGATCTACAAGGTAAGGGGCAAAATAAAAAATTAATGCTAGTTGTGGGTGTAAAGACTCTACTATCATGAACATGTAGGGAATAGGCATATGAGTAGCCTCATCTTGTCCTAAAATTAAAGCTAAAGACTTATATACACCCTGTACTCTTAAACTAAATAGGTCCAATCTAAAATGGTCAGGTGTGCTCTTACTGACCATACACATGGCACCAATTTGGTCGAAGAAATCCCTCAAAGGGCCAGACCTCAGATAGTCCCTTTGGGCCTCATAAATCTCATTAAACTCTTCAATGTCAATCTTCTCTAATCCAACAAAAGGGTCGTTTAACGAGAAAAATTCCCTGATCTCATCTTCTGAAATACTTATCAAATCATTTCCATTTATATCCTTGACACACCTGGTAACGAGGTCATAGCATGTGGAAATTTGTATCAGAAGGTCTGCATCCATGGATACACTACGCACAATCAGTTTTCCTATGTCAAACTACCAGATATTACTAAGAGGAGCACATGAATTCCTTTGAGAGTATGAAACTTTAAATACAATAAGACCATTGTACTCTTTTCGCACATTGGCATCTCTCATCCATAACCCTCTGTCATAAAGTCCCTCACTTACAAAATCCCTAGGGTTTTTAGGGACCAATTCTTTCATTGTAGATGCCCCATTCTCTGAATGTGGAAGTAACTGCATCAGATCTTCAAATACCCCCCTCTCTTTATATTTTTTCTTTTTCGAGAGTTCCCTTTTAGGTGGCATCTTCAACTAGGGTTTTTGAGAAAATGTATGACTACCAGAACTAAAACTACCTAGATATTGAAAGACAACAATAACAAGAAATGTAAATCACCTAAACTTCCTTTCTTTGAAAATTTGTGCACTGTCAAGTTAAAACTAGCCTACCAGATGCTTGAGAACATTCTCTTGTTTACGCTCCGTAGAGAAAACCAGTTCAGTCGCAAAGATACTTTTAAAAGAGGTGAAGTCTCTAACAATTAAATCAGGATATGTAATATTTTGTCAACCCATTGTAGCTCACCCACACAAAACTCATTAAATCCATCATTACTAAAAACTAGTGGCTTCAACGTTCACAGGATGCAAAACAACGTCACTGAACAAAATTTGAATTTGAACCGCTGATTGCTACTTCTTTACGGCACATCGGATAATTGGCAAAATCAGCATCATAACCATTTAATATTTCCCCAAACTATTTCTCGACCAATGAGAACATTTCAAATTTATGAATACGCAAAAATGCGCAACTTATTTTAACTTTAATCAGCCTGGATAGGTGTCAACCTGTCGCTATTTTGCAAGCCTAAAATCTAAGTACCTTTTCACTTCGGTAATGCGACCACTGTAGATCCTCTTACAACTTGACAAGTCTTTACCATCCCTTAAAAATAGTGACCCCACATCACAAATGAACATGTGGAGGTGTCTGAAGTCTTCAGAGTGCTGGCAACTGACAACACAAAAGAAAGGTGTCAATTAGTCGCTATTTCGCAAGCCGAAAACTGTCAGGTATGTTAGGAAATATAAAGCGACAACTGCCAATGCTACTTCAATCGGACGATCATCATTTATTTTTAAATTTTGGTCCCACTTCAAACCTTCACTGGCTCTTTACCAATAAAAAATGACCATGCCATAAAATCCGATAGGCGGACATACCACCTTTTCTTTCTTGACGACAAAATACCGACAGATGCCACATCATATGTCAATTTCAACCAATAAAAAATAAGCACTTCATCATGACCTGGCGACTAAGGGCCCACTCCACATTCTGCATCCTATATGTAAGATTGAACGGTTGTCGCTAAAGCGCAAGCTTTAAATATTGAGCATTTTCTCTTCGAGGTATAACAACAACCACAAGATTTTTCAGGGCTTTAACCTTTGGAAATTCATGACCCCACTGTATTACATCATCTAGGATAGGTGTCATCATAGGAAAGCTACCACGGATACTGAAATGTATGAGCTCTTCTTTGTCAGAAATGAACTTAATCAGATGCTTGTTGCTAAAGCGCAAGGATTAAAAAATGGTCAGCTTGACTCAATGGTATAATGACAGCCATCGATGCATTCCAACTTTTAATTTACAACACATTACTAAAGACGGGCCCGCTTCAATAGGTGTCACCCTGTCGCTAAAGCGTATGTCAAAAAGTCTGACAACTCATAACCTTGAGATAAAGTGACAACCACTATATAAAAAATAATCAAATGATTTAAAGAAATAAATAAGGATCACTAAGGTTTAAAAGAAATTTATTTAAAAAGGAACCCACTCGAAAACCTAACTGCATAACACATGAAGCAGACACTTTATAAAGGTTTATAATGACACATGCATTATAGGAAGTCTTAGTGAATGAAAAAGTAATGTCCAAACATAACAAAGCTTATATCAAACTAGGGTTTTCAACAACATTACTCCCTGCTAGGTTAAAAATGAGAGCTCAACAAAATTTTGATGTATGAGGATCAAATTTTTAAAATAGTACTAACAGTGGCTCATACTCGGGGGATGTGTATCTCTTGCAAATACAATGAGAACATTGGAATCTCCTGGAAGAGCATACCAACTCAAAACTTTGATAAAAAAGAAACAACTGTACACAAAACCCTAAACTAAAACGTCCCAAGAAGTCAGGAGATCTTAGGAAAAGTAAAGCTTCAAGAATTGCCCATGAACCAAAAACTCCATGAGTTCTCCTGTCAGATTTTTTAACATATACGAACCTGTTCCCCAATCTTCTTCAATGATGTAAGGACCCAACCCAATGGGATCAAATTTTCCATGTTTTCCCTTGCTTTCTAATCTTGCATTCCACATCAACACAAGATTACCTTTTACAAAATCTCTTTGAGTAGTCCTTCTATCATACAAAACCTTACACTGGGCTTGGATCTTTTCATTTCTTGTGTGTGCATGACTTCTTACTTCATTTAGCTGGATCAGATCATTAATTATGATTGTCATTTCATCTTCCAAATCATCATCATATGCTTGGATGAATTGATACATTTGCAACAAATTATTCTGGGGAAATCTCGCATTAATTCCATAGACTAAATAAAAAGGGGCACATCCTATTGCCTTCTTTATTGTAACCCTGTCAGCCAATAAGGCTTGCAGCAAATTTGAATCCCAAGCCCTTTTATTTTTATCCAATACTCTTTTCAATATCTTAATTTGGATTTTGTTACTGGACTCAGCTTGGCCATTGCCCTGTGGATGATAGGGAGATGAGTATGAAATTATGATACTATTTTTCTGACAAAAATCAACAAACTCCTCTGATCTAAAATACATTGCATTGTCAACCACCATTGTTTCTGGACAGCCAAACCTGGTAAGAATATTTTTCATCATAAAGTCCACCACTATTTGACTAGTTGCTTTCTTGGAGGGGATTGCTTCAACCCACTTGGTGAAGTAATCTATTGCTACCAAAATATAAGAATTTCCACCACTGGACTTGTTAGGAATCTCTCCAATAAAATCCATACCCCACTTTTAGAAAGGGGCTTGCACTGCAATACGTCTGAGAGGTAAATTACCACTAAATTTTAGCTTCCCAAAAAACCTTTGATAGGGATCACATCCTTTTACAAACTGGTGGGCATCCTTAAAAAGTGTTGGCCACCAAAAACCTGATCTGATAATCTTGTGAGCTATAGTCTTTGCCATATAGTGTCCTCCACAAACTCCACTATGCATTTTGTTTAGCAAGATTTTGGCTTTATCTTGGTCCACACATCTGAGCAAGATACCCTCATTACTTCTCCACCACAACTCACCTCCTATGATTGCATACTTCACGGAATGGATCCTAATAGTCCTTTTCTTGTTATCATCCAACTCAGGGGGTAGGGTCATTTTTTGCATGTACTTAACAATATCCTTGTACCATTCACAACAATCCATATTGAAAACAAAAGGTCTATGTTCCTCTTCCAACATATTTATCTGATTTGTAGCCAAATTACTTTGGGCCATCAATTTTGCAAGGCCTAACCCTCTTACCAACTTTGTAATATGAATACCAATATTGAATTCCTGGATCCTATTTATCCACCTACATCTTCTTCCTGAAACTTCCTGTTGGACTAATATATCTTTGACTGCAACACTTGGAACATAAGAAACCATTGTGGCTCCAACCAAATAACACCTAAATGCTTTGATAGCCTTGACCAAGGCATAAACTTGTTTTTCAAAAATGTCATAATTTAGTTCAACTGCTTGTAGGTTTTTACTAAAAAAGGAGATAGGTTGCTCAAACCCATCTGCATTTTTCTATAATAATGTTGCCGCAACAGTGTGGATAGATGCAAAAGAAAAAATCTGTAGAGGTTTACTGTAATCTGGTGTCTTCAAAATTGGGGCATCTTTAATAGCCCTTTTGATATCATTGAAAGCATGTACTGCTTCAACGCTCCATTCAACCTTTGCTCCCTTTTTCAACATTCTTGATATAGGGATACTAATCTCTGCAAAATTTGTAATAAATCTTCTCAAAAAATTTACTTGTCATAAAAAGGACTGAATTTCTTTGACATTCTTTGGTTGGGATAATTTTTCAATAGCTTGAACCCTCTCAGGGTCTATTCTCACCCCATCCTTTGAAACAATATGTCCTAGAAGCTTTCCTTCCACCACACCAAAGGCACATTTCTTTGGGTTTAAAGAGACCCCATATTCTAATTCTCTGATGAAATTTTTTTCCAAGTGTTGGCAATGTTGTTCTTCTTTGGTTTAAAATGTTGTAAGGTCATCCTGATACACCACCATAAATTTGTCAATGAAATCAACAAAAGCCACATCCATGGCTCTTTGGAAGGTAGCACCAGTATTAGTTAATCCAAAGGGCATTCTTACATACACATATGTCCCCCAAGGGGTAGTAAATGCAGTCTTGAACTATTCTGATTCCTTAACCATGACCTGATTATATCTAGAGAAACCATCCATCATGGACATCAACTCTAACCCAGTTACCTTTCACAAAATATTCTCCATATTAGGTAAACCATAATTGTCTTTTAAGGAATTTATGTTGAGGTTCCTGAAATCAACACAAAGTCTAATATCACCATTCTTTTTCCTGACAGGAACCAAGTTTGAGACCCAAGTAGAATGTCTAATAGGCTTAATTATTCCAGCATCTATCATCTTCTTAAGCTCTCCTTGCATTTTGGGTGCCAAGGTAGGATTAACAGGTCTCGACTTCTGTCTGAAAGGTTTAGTGCCTTCCTTTAATGGGATCTCATGTTGAAACAAGTCCTCTCTGTAAGCCTTGAGGTCTTCATAAGACCATGCAAAAACATGTTTGAACTTCCTAAGAAGATCAATCAATTTTTTTATGGTTTTAGGGGATAAGCATTTACCTATGTAAACCCTTTTAGGCACCATCCTTGTGCCCAGATTTATTTCCTCAAGATCATTTGTTTTATCAGTGTTGGCTGAAAAAACTATCTTTATTATCAAATGCCCTTTCAAGAGAAACTAATCCCTTGGGAACTCTATTTGATTTCAACTGCAACACTTCCTTTCCAAAAACAATTTCTTTACCATCCACTGTATCAACATAAGCACTGAATCCATTTCTCTGTCACCAAAATGAGACTCACACTGCAAAAATCTTAATATGTCCTGATCATCAGAAAACACTTGCCAATTCTCAACATTATTAGGGATAGATCATCTAGATTGAACCTCTATATTTGATATAGCTACAAATGTAATATCTTTCGGTCTTAGAGCCACATTGGCCAACAGGTCATCCATTCTATTTTGACTTCTTTCCACCCAACAAATGTTAAAAGAACTGAAACTTTCAATTTCATACCATACTGCATTTCTATATTGTTTCAACTTCTGATTTTTTGATGCATACCTTGACCTTACTTGGGAAATTATCAATTCAGAATCAATCGCCACTTTCAAACATCTTATGCCATGCCTCGATGCTAACCTTATGCCTATCAATAAGGCTTCATATTCTGCAACATTATTTGTACATGAGAATAACAAAGTGAAAGAGAATTTGAAAGTTTTACCATTTGGAGATATAAGCAATACTCCAGCTCCAGACCCTTCTTTTGAATTTGCCCCATCAAAGTACATGGTCCACAGATTGTCAAAGTCAGTCCATTCCTCCTGGCTATCTGATTCAAGGAAAGATTCAACACCCTCTTCTATTTCCTTATCTTGGACTTTGAAAGCGTTGATGCCAGTATCTAAGAAATAGTTCATGGTGTCTTCTTCTTCCTCAATCATGTGTGGAGTTCTAGGCTCCCTAGAAACCTTGATATTTTGTCCTTCAAAGTTGAAAGTAGCAAAAGACAAATCACACTGTATGTTGCCTCCCATAGAAGCACTCCACTTTCTTGACAACAACATCCCATATTGAGGAGGGATATTGACTACTAAGACAGTCATGGTCAATTGTTTATCAGGGTACACTGCCAGCTTATAAGGTAAAGCCCTGATAGTACCAAAAACTGGTACTTCTATTGAGTCCATAGCCTGACATCTCCCATGTGGAGTATCCACTTTCAGCCCTAGTGATTTCATAACTTCTGTGGGCATAACAATGTTTGATGCTCCTGAATCAATCATACAATTTTTTAACAGCTTTCCATTTATCAACAAGTTTAAAAAGAAAGGATCAACTAATCCTGCCATGGTACTAACAACATTTGTGTCCAAATAAATTTGAGGAATTTTAGAGACAATTTCCTCATTATGACTTTTATTTTCATCATTCAAAGCTACTATTTGTTTACCAATCCTTTTGGTCTTTTGGGTATCTGTGGATACTACACCATTCACCCAATTCAAAGCCTTTTCCTTATGTTCCTCTATCCTCATCATCTCCAGCAAACGGACCTTAACAGTAATCTATGATAGTAACTTGCCCATATCAATGGGAACATATTTTGAATCAAACATATCCTACTTCACATTTGCAGTTTCTTTATCATCATTCTGTATAAATGTATTTGGGGGTTCCTTTTTTTGGATTCTAATTTCTTTCTGTACAGTTGGAGAAACCTCATCTGAAGGTTTAGTCTTCACTTTATAAATAATACTAGGTTTAAGAATTTTCTTCACTTTAACCTTGCTAACATTTTCAATCTCCTTTTTCTTGTTTTGGGATGCCTTTACATCTTTTTCCATTTTTTTGATAAAAATACCAGTAGTTTTCTGATTTGGGTCACCAACTACTCTATTTCTCAAGTTGTAATTTTTTTTAGCCTGAGTAACCATATCTGCTATTATCAAAGTAATTTCTTCATCAGATGGCCTTCTTAAAACAACTGTGTCTTCTTTTTTTAGAGAATTGCACTAGACATTATCTAACTTATCATCTTCCTCATCCAAAAAGACCTGTTGATGACATGATTCATTTCTAGTTTGAGAATTCAAAACATTTTGATTCTCATCTTCCTTGGTAGAATCAACTTCATCCCAAACATGGGAAGAATACATGCCACATCCCTGGTCATCATAGGGTTCTTCCTCATTACACTCTTGTTCTTCTTGTGTAGAAACACTTTAGGATATGACACAATAACTAGGATCATGTGGTGATCGACATACAATACACCATGGGACCTCCTCAACCATATTCATTGAATTCCTTTGTAATGGATCAGGGGTCCTGTCATTTGGTTTATCCTTTCTCTCTAGGAGTATGGGCTTCCCGTCCTTCCATTGAGTATTGTAGGGATAATTTTGCATTCTTGGCAACTTATTGAAGTTATTAAAGGTAGGCTTGTCATTTCCTACAACTCTATTGCTCTTGTTTTCACCCAGCTTTAAATCCTTTATGGCTTTCAAAATCTATTTCAAACTATCATCATCCTTTGGTTTTACATTTGTAGGCTTTCCTGGTTCCTTTCTATTCAACATCTGTGACTTGTTATCTTCCCTTCTTCCCAATTTCCCTAAGATTATGTGGTTACTTTCTATATTTATAGCCAAGTTATAAGCTTCTACAAGATTCCTTGGATTCTTGTCTCTTAAAAGGTAACCCATTTTAGAATCGAAGGCATTTAAATAAGTGACAAGACAGACTCTATCATCCAATCTGATGACCTACAAGATTTTATGCATGGCCTTTTGAAATCTGATATGAAACTTAATAACATCCTCATTGAAATTTTTCTTGATGTTATTAAATTCATTTAAAACAAAGCCCTCATTTGTCTTATCACCATATTGTTCCTTGAAACAATGTTTGAGTTGATCCCATGAACCTATACTACCATGTGGTAAAGCCCTAAACCAATCCCTTGAATCTTCAGTCAATGATTGTACAAATAATTTCATTATTACATCATCTGGGACAATGTTGTAATCATCTATCACATCAATGAAATTTTTCAAATGTTCCTCACAGGTGATAACGTTACTACCAGTGAACTTTGGAAGCTTCCTTCTAATCTCTTCAGGGATAGGGTTGGGGTATCTGGGAATGCCTATAAAAACCAACTATTTGCATCTTTCATGAATAGGCCCCATGTTAGATAAACTAGCACCCTAGGATGTAGATGCATTAGTGTTTCACACAGTAGAAATATTGAGTCCACCTGGTGGGGGGACACTTGTTGCCTGGTTAGCAATAGTAGTAGCATTTCCTCCTTGTGTTAAAAATGAGGTAGCGACATTAGTAGATCCTACTAACCATTTGATAAAATCTATCTTCTTTCTTATTTCTAATGTTGAAGCCTCTAATTCTTCCTTTTGTTAACTCCCTGGCCAACAATTCCTACTCCCTCTTAGCCTTCTCAAGGTCTACTTCCAACCTTAGAGCTTGGTCTATAGAACCCTTAGGGCCCATAGGCTCATTAATCAAAACCCCTATAGCCTTTTTCTTACCTCTATTCTTGGGATGTCTTATCTCAAAGATTTCTTGGACAATGGGTTGCTCTCTTGTTTGTTCAGGTATAGGGACATAATTTATTGCTTCCAGGTCTAACAATTGCCTCTTCAACTAATCTGCACTTATCATAGCATGTCTGATTTTTTCTTCCTTTTCCTTTTCTCTTTTTTGCCTAATGGTTGCTTGCTCACTAATCTTTCTTTCTAATTCATATACCTCTTCAAAAATTTCCTCAGAATCTATCAAACTTGTTTCAGACTCAACCTGGTGTGTCTGGAGTTCTTCTTGCTAATCTTGGGACTCATGGAGACCTTGGGGTAATGAAGAACCAAGGCTGAAAGGAGGGACAAAATCTTGTCTATTTCTACTTTCGCTTCTAGACCTCCTCTCTACTCCATGTTGTTTATTAGGGACCATTCTTCTATTATGCTGTAATTTCTCACCCTCTCTTTATGAAGGAGAGTAATAGTCCTCATATTGGTTCAAACCTAAATCAACAGCCTCTACATACTTTGAGGCATTTCCTTCCTGGCTAGGATGAGCAAGACCCTGTTGTCTTGAACTTCCCTTCTGCTTCCATGTGAATGACATATCATTAGTACTTTTCTCTCTTCTAATTTGACCATGCCTAGATGTGGCTGGAAGTTCTCCTTCCATAATTTCCTTTGGATGTTCTTTTCTCTTGAACCTTGTATTCTTGAAACTCATTATAACGAAATAAATTTTTAATTAGCACTAGTACAAAGATTTCTTAGAGTCACCACCGAAGTAGATTGGGGTTTTTTATAAAGTATTCTTCTTGTGATAAAGGCAAAGAGTAAGAAAGAATAGGAAAATTTTGAGAGAAAGGAACAACTCTGTGTATTCAATGGTAACTAACTGGCTTTTAAAATAAGCAAGCCAGGAGTCCAACTCAACTTGTACCTACTTTATCTGACACAAATTTTACACTTTCCCTAGTAGAGTCACCATTTTGTTGGTTCTTGAAAAGATTTTACACTCCATGAGACACCAATATACCTAAGACTAATTTTAAGGAGAGGTCAGTTCCAAATATGAAGAATCTGTAGGTAACTGGACCAACTATAGGGACAAGACTACCCTCTTCACCTTTGGCTCTACAAAAACCAAAGTGGGTACACCTGATCCAATAGATATAACTTCATTCCTGACTTGATACTGGATCTAACAACAAATATCAATGAGAAAGTACTAAACAACAACCTATTATTCATTGACTCTCCATCACTGTGTAGGACAACTATTTTAAAGTAAATGAAATTAAATGATTGGTTTTGATTATTGTATTTCTGACTATAATGATTTCAATCATTCCTCATTAAATAAAGATACATTTACATAGGCCAGTGCCTTATCCATTGGGAAAATAACACCAGAAGATAAAATGAATATAAAGATCCTTGAAGAACCTAGTTCATAAACATAAACACAAATCCCCCAACTCTTTCCTACTTGCAAATTATCCTTATGCAAATTTAAATGAACATATATCCCTCTTTGAGAAATATTTAATCTAACCCTAGATAAGAACTCAAAGAAAAAATACATACACATAAGTCTCTCATAGACTCATAAATTCACAAATTTGACACAGAGGAGAGGTAAAGACCTGAGATTTGTATTAAGTATAACCTTTGATCGTCTATATAAAATATGTGTTGAATAGAATGCCTGTGAATAATAGCATCAACCTGTGCTTCTTTTCTATTGCTTAACAAGAAATGATACAAAATAATACAATCCTTGATTGAGGGTTACGGTTTCAAAAAATTTATCTTCTCAACACCTAAGACTCTCAATACCCAATATGATCGTGGAGAATCCTTTTATATACAAGGAAATGCAACAAGCTTCCAATCATATTAGGGTTTACAAAACTTTTACCCTAAAACTTTACAACAACCCTACTGGGTTTACAATAAATGCCTCGATCAGATTTGGACAAATATTTTACAAGTGAGTCACCTTACTTTATGTCTTCCATCTTTTCCTCAGTTTCTTCAAACAAATCTGATTTCCATTCCTTCATAGTTACTCCTACAATAAATACTTTTTATATTTCAACCACTTTCAAGACCCAAAAGGTCATAATCTTTGCTCGGCTCAGGAAGTAGGTGGAGTATCTTCTTTTTCTGCATGAGGAATGTATTGGTACCTCCACCTATTGAACACATCTTCACTTGGGAATTCAAAATTGGCAAATTCAGCCTTCTTGTTAGATAGTTGTCCCCACTTGTCTTCCATTTGCTTAACCTCCTACTGAATGTATTCAAACTTTGATTTAGTAGTCATTAATAACTTGATGGTGTGGATAAAGGAAGAAGTGCCTTCTAAAACACTTGTCATTATTTTTGAGAAAAGTTCATCCATATCCTCTCTCCACTTGTATAACTTCTTTAATTCACCAGTATCATTAAAAACACTTGGTATTAATTCACAATTTAGATGTGTTAATTATTTCTTTAACACATTGGACTTCCTTTTAAAATCATCCAAAATTGTACTATACTATACAAGCTTCTTTACATTCTGATGCACTGGCTTGATGAATGGATCAGGATCAACTTGGCCCTTAGATAGCCAATGAAATAATCTCACATTTGGGGACCTCTCAATCCACTTATTCAAAACTAGTCCACACTCATCTCTATCTTTATTCAAAGCTATGAGCAAAATCTGTAACCTACTAGCATGATCAAACAAAATTGAACGCTTTAGATCATGCACAAACTGCATCACTGCCTCTGTTATTTTCTCCTCATATTTTTTATTTGCTAGGGATCTAGCTTTCATATGCTCATTCTTCTACTTTTCAAGATGCACCCTAATCTTCCTTAATTTATTTGTTTCCTCAACTAATTGTTGCTTCTCCCAACTGATTCTCGCATCTATATTTGCTTCCAGAAGTGGTGATGGTGGAAATTCAACAATAGGACTAGATGGGGAGGGTATTGCTAGTCTATCAGCAATCATCAATAGAGGTGACCTGTGATCCTGTGGTTCAAACAATTGTGCAATTAATTTGTCCTTCTGGATCAAGTCTATTTTCAACTCATTATAAGACTTAAGGATAGTTTCAAACTTAATCCTTAATTCCTCCTTTTCCTATGCATCTTTTTCTGTTACCCTCACATTGAACTTAGCTATTTCAAAAATGATGTTTGAGGCCTCCACACCCGAAGTATCACCAAATCTCTATAGTAACAAATTTCTAGCATAATCTGAAGAGAGAAACTCTCTTTTTCCTTTATTTTCTTCCCTCTTAAGGGACCACATGACCAAAGTTGCATGGTCATCAGAGAAATCAACACCCCTAGCAGCCTGTTGTGCTTGTTCTGTAGTAGTGAGGATCTTCACTTTACTTTTTCTTACTAAATCAAAGACAATTGCATCTACACTATTCCATTTAGGAAGAATAAAAACTCCTGTAGTATGGATCATAGCTCTTCCTTCCTCCGAGGTAATCTTCTCAAATTTCTTCATCATTTCCACTTTTGTCTCATTCTCAATCTTAGTCATATCCTTGTCAGGAAATTCCTCTTTCTTTTTCTCACAAACTTCTTTGAATTGATTTATTTTCATTCTCTATAAAAATTGAAAAAATGCCCTAGTTGTTACAAACTTGTCATCAAAAATAAAAGAATCACTAGCTTGTTTCAAAATTGGGTCTATTTTCTTACCCTCAAACTCTGCCACTGTAAGATCCATCTCTACCCCTTTGGGTGCCTCTAGAATTCAATCCTTTATCTTATCATTTGAAACAAAAATATTTCCCTCAGTACTCAATTGTACTAGTTTCTCAGCAACTCCATGCTCATTTAATTGTAAGGGAGATTGTGAAGGAGAGTATACATCCTGCTCTGGTCTAGACTCCTCCTATCTCTACCTCTTTTGAGAGGGCTCTTGTATTGTTGGGTCACTCATAGGTCTCTTTCCCTTAGAAGTAGATCGAAGATTCTCACCTCTTTGGTGAACTAGGAGATGAAAACTATAGCCCTTCCTCTGTTGAACAGTATAAGTTCCCCTTGGGGTCAACTTTATATACCCTGGCTGGCTCAAAATTATCCTGGCTCTTTTAGGATTTTCCTTACTTACCAAGGCCCTCTTCTCATTAGCTGCTTGCATGATCCCCTCAAAATGCTCCATAAGGGCATCAATCTTTCTTGTCCATGGTTGAAAAGCCTTTAGTGGGTCATATTTCTTATCAAAATTTCTTATAAAATCTACAGTCTTTTTGTAGATTACCCACTTCTCTTTCTTAATTTCTTGAGTTTGAAGATCAAACTCATTTCTAATCACATCCTCAGGGAAATTAAACTGTGCTTAATAAGAGCACACCTTATTTTCTCTCTGAACATCCAAAATAAGAATCCCTCATTATTTGCACATCTTCCCACAGCTGTAGCCATTCTGTAGGGCTACAGGACTTGATTCAAATGTGCCCAACCCTTCTTGACAATGATATACTGGTGTGCTATTGTAGTGTCTGGGAACAAGGTTCCCCTTCCTTTACTAGTGAGGGTTGTTTCTTGTAGATCACCAATCTGCCTCAAAATTTCTGCATACTCTATTTTCAATGGGACCTGGTAAGGCAGTATGTAGGTGCCTTCTTACAACCATATACTCTGAAAATAGTAGAAACTGGATATAAAATTATATCACCAAAGTTATGCACGATGGTGATATCTTTGCAATATTCATTAGGCCTAATTAGCCTTAGTAACTCCCTCAGAATTCTAGGATTCTCAAAAAATAACAATATCCTAAGCCTTGAAGGAAAATTTTTGTCAAAGACAAGGAAACTAGCATCACTCCTATTCCATGAAAGATATGTAGTCCATAACTAGACCGGCAATGTTTCTCCATTCTTCTCTTTAACAATATCAATTGTCTTGCTGAAAAACTATTCACCCTTATACAAAAACTTATGCATTAGCATAGAATAACACCCAAAAGGCCTGTTTATCTTCATGTTTTTCATTCCCATTAATCGTTAATGGATAAGATCTACAAGGTAAGGGGAAAAATAAAAAATTAATGCTAGTTGTGGGTGTAAAGACTCTACTATCATGAACATGTAGGGAATAGGCATATGAGTAGCCTCATCTTGTCCAAAAATTAAAGCTAAAGACTTATATAGACCCTATGCTCTTAAACTAAATATGTCCAATCTGAAAGGCTCGGGTGTGCTCTTACTGACAATACACATGGCACCAATTTGGTCGAAGAAATCCCTCAAAGGGCCAGACCTTAGATAGTCCCTTTGCGCGTCATAAATCTCATTAAAATCTTCAAAGTCAATCTTCTCTAATCCAATAGAAGGGTTGTTTAACGAGAAAAATTCCCTAATCTCATCTTCTGAAATACTTATCAAATCAGTTCCATTTATATCCTTGACACACCTGGTAACGGGGTCATAACATTTGGCAATTTGTACAGAAGGTCTGCATCCATGAATACACCAGACACAATCAGTTTTGCTAAGTCAAACTATCAAATATTACTAAGAGGAGCACGTGAATTCCTCTGAGAGTATGCAACTTTAAATAAAATAAGACCATTGTACTCTTTTCCCACATTGGCATCTCTCATCCATAACCCTCTGTCATAAAGTCCCTCACTTACAAAATCCCTAGGGTTTTTAGGGACCAATTCTTTCATTCTAGATGCCCCATTCTCTGAATGTGAAAGTAACTCCATCAGATCTTCAAATATCCCCCTATCTTTATATTCTATCTTTCCTGAGAGTTCCCTTTTAGGCTACATCTTCAACTAGGGTTTTTGAGAAAATGTATGAATACCAAAACTAGAACTACCTAGATATCACAAGACAATAATAACAGGAAATGTAAATCACCTAAACTTCCTTTCTTTGAAAATTTGTGCACTGTCAAGTTAAAACTAGCCTACCAGATGCTTGAGAAAATTTTCTTGCTGACGCTCCGCAGAGAAAACCAATTTAGTCGCAAAGATACTTTGAAAAGAGCTGAAATCTCTAACAATCAAATCAGGATATGTAATATTTCACCAACCTATTGCAGCTCACCTACATGAAACTTGTTAAATCTATCATTACTAAAAACTGGTAGCTTCAACATTCACAGGACATGAAACAACGTCACTGAACAAAATTTGAATTTGAATCGTTGATTGCTACTTCTTTACGGCACATAGGACGGCTAGCAAAATCAGTGTCATAATCATTTGATATTTTTCCCAAACTAGTTCTCAACTAGTGAGAACATTTCAAATTTATGCATGTGCAGAAATGTGCAACTTATGTTAACTTTAATCGGCCTGGACACATGTCAACCTGTCGCTATTTCACAAGCCTAAAATCTAAGCACCTTTTCACTTCGGTAATGCGACCACTGTAGATCCTCTTACAACTTGACAATTCTTTACCATCCCTTAAAATTAGTGACCCCACTTCACAAATGAACATGTCGAGGCATCTGAAGACTTCGGAGTGCTGGCAACTGACAACACAAAAGAAAGGTGTCAATCAGTCGCTATTTTGCAAGCCAAAAACTGTCAGGTATATGAGACAAAGATAAAGCGACAACCACCAATGCTGCTTCAATCGGACGATCATCATTTATTTATAAATTTTGGTCCCACTTCAAACCTTCATTGGCTCTTTACCAATCAAAAAAGGCCATGTCATAAAATTTGGTAGGTGGACATACCACCTTTTCTTTCTTGACGTCAAAATACTGACAGATGCCACATCATATTTCAATTTTAACCAATAAAAAACAAGCACTTCATCATGACCTGGTGACTAAGGGCCCACTCCATAGTCTGCATCCTATATGTAAGATGGAACAGTTATCGCTAAAGCACAAGCTTTAAATACCGAGCATTTTCTCTTGGTTGTATAACGACAACCACAAGATTTGTCAGGGATTTAACCTTTGGAAATTCATGACCCCACTGTATTACATCATCTAGGATAGGTGTCATCATAGGAAAGCTACCATGGATATTGAAATGTCTGAGCTCTACTTTGTCAGAAATGAACTTAATCAGATGCTTGTCGCTAAAGCACGTGGATTAAAAAATGGTCAACTTGACTCAATGGTATAACGACAGCCATCGATGCAATCCAACTTTTAATTTACAACACATTACTTAAGATAGGCCCGCTTCAATAGGTGTCACCCTATCGCTAAAGTGTATGCCAGAAAATCTGACAACTCAGAACCTTGAGATAAAGCGATAGCCACTAGATCAAAAAGAATCGAACGGTTTAAAGAAATAAATAGGGATCACAAAGGATTAAAATAAATTTATTAAAAAAGGAACCCACTCTAAAACCTAACCACATAACACATGAAGCAGACACTTTATAAAGGTTTATAATGACACATGCATTATAGGAAGTCTTAGTGAATGAAAAAGTAACATCCAAACATAACAAATCTTATATCAAACTAGGGTTTTGAGCAACATTACTCCCTACTAGGTTAAAAATGAGAGCTCATCAAAATTTTGAAGTATGAGGAACAAAATTTTAAAATAGTACTAATAGTAGTATCACATAACTCAACCTTTCCCTAGTCCTCTTGTTATCTCCTCTTTTCAAATCCTCTTCATCAATCAAAAGATATGGTACTCTACTAGATAGCAACTATCTTGCTAGTTAAGGTTTGACATCAATGACAATATAAAAATTGTTTCAATTGTAGTTTCCAATAATCTCCCTCTTTGGCATTGATTGCAACACCACATGTTCTACCATAAACTCCATATGCATAGTCACCATACAATCCAAAAAAAAAATTATGTTTAATATTTTACCGAATCTCTCCCTCATCTTAATCAATCTCTCCCTCTTTGCATAGGGTAACTTCTTTTGTAGCTTTCTTTCATGTTTACTAAATCTCTCCCTCTTTGACAATAATGCCAAAGACATTCATCTTCACCATGCAGATATCTTCATATCAGTTCTCTGAATGTTATTACTCCCTCTATCATCTCGCTTATGACTGATCAAGATCTTGTGCTTGACTCTTCACAACTTTAGGAAACTCCTAAAGTGTGACCTCATTTGCATCAATTTATCAGATGTTCTGATTAGTTCCATTTGATGCAATGCTCCTATATGATTCTAGGTAGCCTTAGTTAGGGGAATCACCCCTAATTTACCTCTTAGATATTCATAAGAATCCTTAGGTAATGCTTTAGTGAATATGTATGCTAACTATTCCTTTGTATTCACATACTCCAATCTCACTTCTTTATCGTGAACTAGCTCTCTCAAGTAATATACTTCACAACAATATACTTAGTCTTAGTGTGCATTGCAATATTTTTTTATATATTAATAGCACTTGTGTTATCACATAAAATAACAATTGGCTTAGTGATTTCTTCCTTCATACCTTTTAACAATTTCTTAATCCACACTAAATTTGAACAATTCACTGTTGTTGCTACATATTCAGCTTCTGTTGTAGATTGGGAAATGTAATTTTATTTCTTTCTTTTCCAAGAGACTAATATATTTCCTAGTAAGAATGCACCACCACTTGTACTCTTTTTGTCATCCACATTTCTTGCCCAATCTACATCAATGTAAAATTTTAGTTCAAACTTGTCATTCTTCTTGTAATACAGTGTATAGTCCTCTGTTCCTTTTAGATATCTCAATATCATTTTCATTACCATCATGTGACTCTCCTTAGGATTTGCAAAAAATCATGCAACAATCCCAACTGATAAGGTAATATCTGGTCTACTATGGACAACATATTATAACTTTCCAATCATAGACTTGTACAAGGTTTTATTCACTTCAGTAGTATCATCAGTCTTTGATAGTTTTTTGTGCAGTAGCCATAGGTGTACTTACTGGTCTAGAATCCTTCAGACCAAAAGTTTTTAGCATCTCATTGACATACTTAGATTGTGTAATATAGATAACTTTCCTCATCCGATAAACTTGCAAACCAACAAAGAATTTGATCTCACCAAACATAGACATTTCAAATTTAGTTTGCATCTCATTTGAAAATGTTTGACATAGGGCATCTTGTCCTCCAAATATGATACCATCAACAAATATTTCAGCTAACAATATCCCTTTACCTTTTTTAGTCTTCAAATACAAATTTTTGTTATCATTTGTTCTTACAAATCCAGTCTTTATTTAGTAGTTGTGCAATCTCTCATACCATGCTTTGGGGGCTTGTTTCAATCCATACAGTGCCCTGTGTAGTTTATAAACCATGTTCTTCTTGCTTGGATCAAAAAATCCTTCTGGTTGTTCAATGTATACTTCTTCCAATATTACATTCAGAAATGCATATTTTACATCCATTTGATACACTTTGAATCCTTTAAAATCTGCATATGCAAGTAGATTTCTCACTCCTTCCAATCTTGCAACTGGTGAAAATGTCTCCCCATAGTCAATGCCTTCTTCTTGTGCATATCCCTTGCATACCAATCTAGCTTTGTTCCTAGTGACTTCTTCATGTTCATTTACCTTATTTCTGAACACCCACTTTGTTCCAATAACATTCTGTTGGTGAATAGATTTGTCTTCCTCTTCTTAAATGAAAATGAATAAAGACTCTATGCTTCTGAAGACAAACAATTCATCAATAGTTGGGTAAGCATTAGAAATTGCTTCCCTCTGAATTTTTAAGGTTCAACTTCCTTGTAGGATATTCAATGAATTATCAACATAAAAGTAAATTCATACACCTTTAACCAGAAAGTGTAGAAGGACCACTCGAATACTCTTGGGTATTGAGGTGATTTACAAAATCAATAAATAATTAAATTTAACTATGAAGAATACTGAGATCTACTAATTACTTCTAAAATAAATAACCTATAAAATAACTCAAGAAGGAAAAACTAGAAAGAAACCAGAAGTGACTGAATATAAATAATACATGCACAAATTTAAATGTACCAATTTTCAAAGTAATCAATACATTCTAGATTTTGATTCAAAGATCTAAACCATACCATGCATCTATGTATTCGTATATGATCGGATCAAAGTCTTAATCAAAACAAGTCACAAACTATTTCAGAACTTAAAAGACTTATGCTAACTATCTACTTCAATAAAATATCTACTTATCTATCTATATTTTCTAACCCTTTCATTGTTCGATGCTCCAACATTAATAGTTTTAGGTCTGAGAGAGCCTCCAGAAAAACCCAGCCTCTCGGACACCAAAAAAACTATTTAAAACTAGTTATATAACTAAAAAGAGAGTTCCAAACACGTGTCTTTTAAAACATAAAGAAAGGTAAATGCTGCCCTGAAAAATACTAATTCCCTCTGAGGCCTTCTAACGTGGCAGTCTGTACGAGCTTCCAGGATCGGAACACGTTCACCAATTCCTGGGCTGGCTGAAAGTGTAGATTCTTTAGACCTATCAACTTCACTTGAGTCGCATTCTTTTCCCATCTTAACTCCATGATCATCTCCGCCTGCTTAGGTAACTGACCTCTATTCAGCAGCAACATAGATTCCACATTTGCAATTCTCATGAATTTGAAAAATACTCAAGGGATTCACTATCTTGATGTCTTTAAGGGCATCCGCATGCATATCTAGCACCTCTTTCTCTATTGCTTTCACTTGAGAGATCACAACTTTAAACATTGTATTTTTCCATCTGAAGTTCTATTTTAGGATGAACAGTATACAGGGATCTACTAGCTTCATCAGATTTTCTACTAAGAACTGAGTCACACCATAGGTCTCTATTTCTTGAACCTGTATGATGATCAATGTGCATTTCTCTTCCTCCATTTCCCAGCTTGGAACCAAGGTTTGAATCTCACCGAGTAATCCTTCCCCATCTAAGCAAGTAGATATAAACTCGCGGATGAAAGCACTCCCTTCATTGATAACATTATTTATCCAAGATTTCACAACCTCCATCATAACTTTGCCCTGTTGCATTTGTTTCACTAGCCTTTAGCTTTCAACTAAATTCAGATCAAAATCTTGGGAAGACTGGGCCAATGGCAGTACTCCATCATCAGTGAGTGAGGAAAGAAACTCAGCCATGGTAGATACTAGCTGTTTCAACTCACATTTCTCTCTCCCATCCTTTTGCGACTGCCCGGGCATATGATCAGCTGAAAATTTAAATAGATGATCTCTAGAATCCTTGTTTAGAACACCAAGCTCCATCTTAGTGATTTCAAAGTCTTCAGCCTCTGGTTCCTAAATTCCCTATTTAGGCCTAAAGGTGGCTATTTCTGCAGTCACCTTCCTAGTAGATGGATCGGTAGATAGCCTTGCATCACTCTTCATTCTTTTTGCTTTGGGGGTTCAGGTAGCATATTTGGTGACAATATCCTTCACAAGAAGTGAAATAGGCTTGTAACTCTTTCTTTTATTCACTGATTCAGTTAGCCAAGGAGGAACTGAACCAATGACTATCCGATTGTCAGGAGTTTTTATAGGAGTATCCTCGGCCTGAGGTACATCTGTGCTATTGGTAAGGATTTCTTTAACCTTTTCTTGTTGATCCATTGGAAAGGAAATATTGTCATTGTTAATCTCAATATCCAGATAGTTAGGTCCTAAGGATGCCATCTGACAACACCTTTATGATCTTGTTCTAGGCCTCGATCTAGGTGCGGTAGGATGCCCACTGGGAACCACCTTTTTCCTAGGGGATGTAGCTTTACCTGCATTAGGAACCACAGGAGATACATTAGATGAGACATGTTTCACATTTTTTAAGGCTGATTCTGTACTATGCCCTTCAAGAGGGGGTTCTTAGCTCCTTTCTTTTTCTTTTTTGTTAACCAGGTTTTTGTAACCCTGAATATGGTTCGGGCCCTCAACTTTATATCATCTTCTTCTTTCCTATTCCAATCTATGGCCAAAGGACTTCTTGCTTCTAAATTGCTAACATCTGAACCTACGGCTTCAGAACTATCCTCTTCTACACCCTTAATATCAAACTTTAATTGCAACAATTTGATCTATGGAACTACAAGTCTTGAGTGATCTCATTTCCAGACTGCCTCTTCGTCACTGAGATCTTCCCATAGATCCTCAAGGTGCAAACTAGGTGAAGGATAATTACTTAGGCTTAGAACTTGTCTAGCGAAGCCCTTATTGTCAAAACCCCTTCTTAACTCATAAAATTGCAAATGAAAATTCAATAGGTTGCTTCCTATCACCGAAGCCTCCATCATACTGTTACAGGCCAAGTTGCCAATTTTAACCGGGAACATTAAAAGCCACCTTTCTTCTGGTAGGGTATTTTTAATAACTAAGAACAATTGCCTGCAAACTTCTGCCAATATAAAACAGTCTAAAGGAAACCTTGGGAGCCTAAGAGGTTCATCATCAAAGCCTCCGACCTAGATGTAGGTGAAACATGGGAATTGAATGTATAGACTTTCGTAGGCTTGAATCAGTTTCTGTGCCTCCAATGAAACTCTTTGATTTGGGACTCCTGCCAATTGTTGACACAATCTACCCAAGAAAACATCATGAACCTTCTTGTAATTTTCCAAAATCTTATCCTTTCTTAATAAGGGACATTACTCATAGATTAAAAGATCTTCATTCCAAGGAACATGTTGAATGGTAGATAAATCCTGTGTGCATGCCAGATACTATATCAAATAGGAAGACATAAAGAAATCTTTCTTAATGGGCTAAGCTTGTTTAAGTTGGTCCCTTAGGGAACTAGCAATAATCTCTACCCAATCAATATGTTGCCCCCCTTCCAAGACTATCTCTATAAAATGAAACATCCACTCCTCAAAGAGGAGAACCTGCTCTGAACCTTTAATCCGGTGAAGCAACTGAATAAGTGGCTTCATGTGGTCTTTAGTGAGGACTTTTGGTAACTGAGACCCACCTTTGTAATTGGTTTGAGTCCACTTCTGAGCCACATGACTACAATTTTTATCTATGTTTTCTCTATACCAAGCTAGAAATTGGATGGGAGTAAAACTGACAAGAGATTCCTCTGGGATTTTAAAAATAGCCATGATAGTCTCTCTATTGACTGGCACAAGGGTTTGGCCTTCTGCATTCATAATGCACTTGGATTTAACATCATATATGTTAATGCATTTTTGAACCAACTCCAGGCATACAGCTGACGGTGGAAAAGTCATGGCTTCTAATAATCCATTCGACAGGAACTCTACACTATGATCTTCCGCTGCATGGTTTGTGAGGTCAATTGCCATTTTTTCTACTGATATCACTAATAGGTCTGTGTCTATGACAATAGGGGCTCGACATTGCATATTCTTGAGATTCCTAAAGAAATGCATACTAGACCTCATCTCTCCCTCAGGAATAAAAATAAACCGCCCCCTCTCGAATCAATATATCAAACAGTAGCAGGAAATGAGAAAAAGCTTTAGGAGCTACCTATTTTACGCAAACTCAAAAAAATTTCTTCTCCCACGGCCAAGACTCCGTAGAATTATAACAGGAAAGGAAAACTTACAGAGCTGTTTATATTTTTGAAAGATTAATGCCCTGGAAAGTTGACTTTAATGAGCATTAGTCGGGGACATTAATTTCAAATGATGTGAGCAGTAATGACTCAGCAGTAGGACATCCTTTAAATCCACCATCTTTAATATCATTATTAACCATCCCCCAAATGATATCTCCCACTCGTTTTAACGATTTCATTAATCACAACCCGAAACTTTATTCAAGGCTTGCCCGTGGCTCCCGTCAAATCTAAACTACCCATCTTAAAAACTTAACCATCATTTCGCTATCACCTTATGTCATGTGTCGCATCAACTATCCTTTCACTTATGACTCTTCCCATTTTCTATCTTTGAACCTCTTCAAACTTCTTTGAGCTAGAGTTCAAAGTGGTTCGAAGTGGTTCACCGCCAAAAGGTGATGTAGGCCAAGGCTCACCTGCAAAAAAATGGACGTTAGAAGAAAAAACATTCATTGAACTGCTTAGAACTACTTTGAACTAGAGTTCAAAGTGGTTCAAAGTGCTTCATGTGAAGCATGAGTCTTGGAAAATATTCATCCAAGGAAGGCCAAATTTGAACTTGACAAACTTGGAGGCTATTTCTTGACAACTTGAAGGGCATGGATGCTTGAAGGATTACTGCAAGGAAAGACTCTCAAGGGAACGTGCTAAATGAGCTTCAAATAAATGAACTAGAAAGGGTCTTAGACACTTCCATAATGGTGACTCTAACTACCTCTAACACATTCTTATCTTCTAGTCTCGACACTAGTGTCAAGGTTTTGTTATTTTCCATCTGCTCAATTTTTTCATTCATGGCTTGAATCCAATCTTCATTCTCCAAGGCATCTTTCACTTTCTTAGGCTCAAACTCACATAACAAGCATGTTTGATCTTTCAATTTACTTCTTGTCATAACTCCAGATTCTTTAGCTCCAATGATTTGTTCTGGCTTATGATGTCTTCTTACATACTGTGCTAATGTAGGCTCAGATCTCCTTTCTTCTTGTTCTTGATCTTCAGGTTCATCTTGTAAATTATCTGCCACTTCTTTTGATTGCTTGGAAGTATCCTCCTGATGCTCGACATTTTCTTGATGTGACTCGGTAGGTTCATGTTGTTGCTTGACATCTTTCTTTTCTGGTTTAGGTATATTACTGGCCTCTCCTTCTTCCATGTATACAAAAGAAATGTAATCTCCAGGTTCTTTCTTACACTCAACTTCATTTTTTTCTGCATATTAATCAACTCTAACATTTTCACTTTCTACAACTTTGTTAGTGTTATAATTCAAACACTATAGCTTTGCTCTTAGTGGAATATCCTAGGAATATGTCTTCATCACTTTTAGCATCAAGTTTTCCATTCATATTGTCCTTCAGTATATAACATTTACTTTCAAATACTTTAAAGTATTTCACATTAGGTGCATAACCATGCCATAATCCAAAAGGTGTGGCATTTGTACCTTTCTTGATTTGTACTCGGTTCAAGGTATAAACAATTGTACTTACAGCTTCTCTCTAGTATTTTTGTGCAACATTCTTCTCTATCATCAGTGTTCTAGCACAATTCATAATTGATCTATTTCTTCTCTCTGATATAACATTATGTGGAGGTGGTAGACATTTGTCTCTTTATTCCTCTATCATTATAGAATATGTTGAACTCATTTGATATGAACTCTCCTCGTATGTCAGATCTCAAACATTTCAAGCTTTTACTTGTTTCTTTCTCAAAATTTTCCAAGTACCACTTTAACAACTGAAAGGCATCAAATTTCTCTTTCAGAAACATCACAGTCATCATTCTAGAATAGTCATCAACAAACAGAATGAAATATTTATCACTACAATAACTTTGCACACCAATAGGTCCACAAAGGTCAGTATGAACCAATTCCAAAATATTATTAGAAGTATATGTCTTTATCTTGAAACTAGACTTTGTCATTTTTCCCAATTGACATTTTTTACACATCACATTATCAGGTTTCTTCAATTTTGGTAAACCTCTAACTTTATTCATCTTACTAATATTTACCAAATTGTCAAAGTTCACATGACACAACCTCTTATGCCATAACCATACATCATCAAATTGTGCAAATAAACATGTTTCTTCAGATAGGTCTAGATAGAACAAATTACCTCTTGTTTGTTCTCCACTTCCAATTAGTTCACCTATAGAATCAAATATTTTAGCCTTCTAGTGATGAAACTCAACTTGGTAACCAGTAATGTTCAATTGTGCAACACTTGGAAAATTATAGTTAAGACCTTCAATCCAATAAGCATTATCACATATGATGTTATCAGTTATTCTTATTGATCCATTTCCCTTTACAGTCCACATGGTGCATCATTACCAAACTTAACACTTCTACCTTTGTAATGATTTAAGATTTTAAACTTACTTTTATCACTAGTCATATGATGTGAGAAACCACTATCAATAATCCATTTATCACCTTTACTCACATATGAAATAAGTTCAATTTTCTCATCTTCATCAGAATCATCTTTCATAGAAACATAAACAACTTCTATATCACAATCATCATATTCACTAGTTTCACTATCACTTTATTCTTCAGCAATATAACAAGAATTCTCACCTTTATCTTTGTAGTCCTTATGCCTTTTGTGATCTTTGTCATTCCTTTTGTCTTTATACTTGCTTTCCCTTCTTTCATCCTTGTCATTCTTGTCAGGGAATCTTACTCCAATATGGCCAACTTTGTTACATGAAAAACAAATTATAAGAAGTTTACCTTTGAATTTTCCTTTTCCCCTCGGTAGTCTTCTAGCCATAAGTGCCTCAAGATCATCTAGATCATCATCAAAAGTGTCACTGTCACTATCATTGTTAATGTCACTGTTCACACATCTTTCTTTTCCTTTCTTAGACTTATGAAGAACCATTTGAGACTTGAATGTAGATTCAATATTATGAGTAGTGAAATTATCAAAATTTGACAACTCAAAAGTAGTAAGCCTACCAACAAGACCTTCCAAAGTTAGGATTTTACCAGGAGTACATCTTGATTCTTGTATTACAGAAACTCTAATAGCATAGATAGGAAGTAGGGTTCTCAAAACTTTACTAATAACAGTTTCATCATCAATGTTTCAATTAACTCCTCTAATAGAATTCACTACCTCTTTAACTCTAGCACAATATTGAACAATGTTTTCACCTTCTAACATTTTCATTTCCTCAAACTTACCTCTCAAGATTTTAGATTTGGCTCTCACCACATTTGTGTCCCCACCATAGATAGTTTCCATTGTGTCCCACATTTACTTTGCATTAGTATAGTCCTTGATGTCTTCAAATTCAGTATAACTAAAGGCTGATGCAATCTCCAACATTTCCTAGTTGTGTTCCTATTTTTCCTTCATCTCCTCAACTGTCATAGGTGCAGCAACTGGAACATAATCATTTTCCACATAATATTTTGTTGAATCACCAATTCTAGCTAGATGCAATTTCATCAAACTCTTCCATGTAGGGAAATTCTCCTTATTCAACTTTGGTACCTCCTTTTTGTTCATCTTGATCATTAGCTTCAAGTACCTTTAAAATTTCTCCTTACAAGCACCAACAACTCTTATACCAATTCTTAGAATGATTTTAGAATAACTGAGAGGGGGGGGTGAATCAGTTATCCTCAAGTCTAGATGTACCAATTCAACTTATAAACTCTTCAACAAACTTAAATCTATTCAACAATTTACTCAGTCTCTATAGAATATATTAGTAACATAAAACTTGTAGTCCACTGTCCAAAATTAATCAACTTGAAGAATATAAGAATTTCAACAACATAACACATCAAATAACATTCACACAAGTATGACACTAGGATTTAACGTGGAAACCCAATATGGGAAAAACCACCAGTAACATGCTACCAAATTTTCACTCTTTTGAAGTGAGCTCTGTGAGAGAAGCCAACCCTGTTAAAGGTTTACAATACACACTATTAGGTGTGACCTTGTTAAAGGATTTAATCACCCTATTAAGAGTGGTATGGTTAGAGGGCTTAATAACATTCCATCAGAATGTCACCTTGATTAAAGGGTTTACAAAATGACTATTAGGTCAACCTTGATTAAAAGATTTTAACTGATACAATGGTTAGAAAGTAACAATAGGTTTTGATCTGAAATATACAACTCACTTTTCAAATACAGATCCAATATGCTCATATGTTGATTTACTAACTGACCTTCATTACCATCTCCATCTCTGATCTTCTCAGAAATCCCTTCAAGAAATCACCTCAACTCTTTTAAGCTCTTCATAGCTCTTCTTAGCCTTTTACTTAGGTTCGCCAGTCAATAACATCAACCTCTTTCCACACATTACATAACCCACGATTAGATCATCTGTATACCTCCTTGATTAGGTAGATTAATCTTTTATCACTTAATGATCTCCATAGATCTTAGGTTTAGGTTAGATTCATCGAATCATTCCAACATTTTGTTCTCCTCCTTATCCTTCTAGATACTTCTCCAAACTTCTCCTTGAATCCATAAGAAAATGGTTTACCATGCATTAAATGCTCTAGGTCATTCATCTTTAATGTCAATACATTTTACATATCCCAAGAATTCAACTATGTTGGCTGGGATTTTCAATTCCTTCATAACTGTAAATTACTGACACTCGGTCAATACTGTGTTCATCTACTCGATCATCGCTAAAAAATGTTCTACTCAGAAAACATTATCTTTGCTTGGTTAATTATCTGATACTCGACAATTATTGATGCTTGGTCGACACTAAAATTTACTCAGCTTATACTAGCGCTCAGTTGACACTAGCATCACTCAGCTTAAACTGAATTTCTTTTCTTTTTCTCAGTTAAGCCTATACTTCAAATATACTAACTTCTTCACTTGGTGTTAAAGACAAACAACACATTTCCTTTCCAATGTGCCAACTAATAAAGTACCCATTGTAGTATCACATAACTCAACCTTTCCCTAGGTCCTCTTGTTATCTCCTCTTTTCAAATCTTCTTCATCAATCAAAAGATATGGTACTCTACTAGATAGAAATTGTATTACCAATTAAGGTTCAACATCAATGACAATATAACATGAATTGTTTCAATTTTAGTTTCCAACATTACCTTCTAGGGAGGGTTTCGAATATGGACAAGCCAATTATGGGAAAAAAAGTAGGTGAACCTCTTTCAGAGGTTCACTGTTATATTACAGGCTTTGGCCAAAGTGACCAGTTCATAGGAAGAGATGAACAAAGCCTAGCTAGTATTATGAAAATAATAATTCTCTAATAATAACTCTCTTATATATCTTGATTCTTAGGCATTTCATATTCATGGTAGGGATTGCATGTAGGTACATCAGCTTGCAGCGAGATACTCCCCTACCTTTTTGTTTCCAGGATGCTAGGAATTGCAGGGTTGGGAATTCTACAAGTAGGTAGAATTCTAAGGTAGTGTAAGGCTTTGTGGTTGGGTGAAAATCACCTCAATCATGTTTTTAATCTTTTGATTTGCAAGCACCCTTGAGGGTTTATGACAATAAAAGACTTCATTAAATATTTTTTTATTATCTATTTACCTACTATTGATGAAAACATGGCGAGAAGGCCATATGTCTATCATGATAGATCACATCTTGTGCTTATGCTTGGATTAAGCATGTGTATATAGATGAAATTGTGAATATTTATTTAGGTTACAATATAACATTGTTTGGTTTACATTGATATAGAGATGGAAAAATCTTTAATATGATGAGTTGAGTTGATAATTATTTTGAGATTTTGTTGTAACAAGATGGGCATGGCGACCTAGGTTGAACATGAATAGGAAAAGTGGATCCACTAACATTTATAGGTGATTTGAAAGCATGCACAGATGATATATGAACAAATTTTAGTACCACATGTTGGATGGTATGTATGAATGATTATTTACTAACCTTACTTATGATCAAGTTGAGATCTAAAGCTAATTTTAGTTAAAAATTGTAATCTTTAAATGATTATGTTGTCTCTTGAATATTGAACATTGAAACATTTTCTCAATGAGGTATCGACATTGTGAATGAACTAAAAATATTGTGATTATATGTATATATATAAGTGCATGATAGGAATGTCAATAGAAGAACTCAACAACTTAGTAAATGCATGGTCATGAAAAGGTATGGTTAGCATAGGTACGTGTGTGCATTAATATGATGTTTGAGGTATTGTGCCTATTATCTCTACTTATTAAAATCATTAAGATAAGGAAATTTTGAGGAAAATTTGATTTTGATTTGATTATGATAGTAACATGGACTAGAATGTATTGGTGGTGTTCCTATGAATGCAACAAATGGAATGACATGTCACAAGAAATGGAATATTGTCAGAGAGAGGTAGCCTAGCCTTTTAAAACTATAAGGTAGTAATGGAATTTGCACACTCACATAGAAATTATTCTTGATATGCTTAATTGATGCATGTGTGTTTTTTATCTAAAGTGTACTAGCCTCAAATGTGTGTTTATACCTTCTTTGGAAAAATTTGGTTTTTAATGATCATTATTTTTAGGAATGCTTACAAAAATGAAAGTTAGGATACATTATGATAGCTAAAATTTCTAACCATGCTAGGTGTGAAATTTGGTAGGAATTATTTTGATTATTTTAGCATGTTGCATTGTTTTGAATTTTGCAAAATCTACATTTAGTAACTGAAAACACAAACCATATTTAACATGAACCTTATAATCGTTATTTTGGTATGTTTAATTTTGATGATGCATAAGGGATGATACCTATAATAAGGGGGAAAGGATGTCATAACCCTAACTTTAGTTTTTATTTTGTTCATTACTTTTGTAACTAATGGAAAAATAATACTTTTATTTTTATATAATTTATATAGTATGTCAATATTTTGAAATGGTCATTTCTAGTTTAAAAGACAACCAAAGTGGAGGCTTAACAAACTGCCATTATGCCTCTTTTAATTCCAATACGGAGAGTGGGAAGTGAATTCATTTTTATTTTTACTTTGTAATGATAGTTTGAGGAAGCACATCAAATATAATGATAGAATAAATTTCACCCCAAATCAGCTTTTTAGCAGTGAAAAAAAAGTTGTTATTCTCGTTATATCTCATCATTTCAACAAGGTTTTTCTTAAATGGGTACCTTCATCGGCCATGTCTTACCAGGCTTAGGATTTATGCTTATTGGCCTCTGGCACATTTTCAATCTCCATGGGAATTCCACACAAGACCCTAGTTTTCTGCTAATTTTAGAGGCAAAGTACCTAAGCATTTCGAGTTGCTTGCTATTTTAGTGGGGCATGCCTTTCCTTTTTTGAAGCTAGAAGGGGGGTCTTTGGTATTAGAGATTATAGATATGCTCAAGGAAAAGTCACAGAAAGTTGGGTTTGTCAACTAAAAGTTTATAACTTGATCCAAGAAGGGAAGGAAATCATGACTAAGGTAAGTGACAATAATTTCTCTAAATATATCAAGGATGCAAATTATTAACAAATTTTAATAATAATCTAATCTTAAGAAATATTTTTTTAATCTTTGTAGTGTCATGAGCCATAAGCATTTATATTTATTAGCCTTGCATGCACAATTGCATTACATGGGTGAATGTTAGGCTTAGTTGTTCAAATTTATAGCTAGATTTTGAATTTATTTGGATAATAGGGAGATGCCTACCTTGTGAGTGTTGAGATATTTCCCATTCTAGAAGTAATATTAACTTCAAAACCTCATGTAAATATAGAATCCAAACAAAATTAGACAAATAGCTTCACATGGATAAAAGATTCCTTGCTAAACCAATAGACTATTTATACTATAGAAACTAAACATAAGATGAATTATTATATGCTGAGAAAGGTAGAATATCTCCCTCTATTGCTTCCCAAATAGAAATTTATAGCCACCCTTGAAACTCGCTATGCACATTATCAAAATGTGACACTAATAATAGAAAAACTCATTACTAGTATTAAAAAATCATTTATTGGATCAACAATTTCATTTTGGTCAACCAAAATAGTATAGAAATCTTCTTAGTGACTATTTTTTAATATTGGACACATGTGTGCATATTTTGATTTAATTAAAAAGAGGTTGTTGCCAATTATAGTTTTCTTTAATTTTTATACATTCAGAATTGAAGGTAGTCTATTGGTATATATCCAAACAAAAAGTCTCAAAGATAAAAATAAGAGTTTCAAAGAGAAGAATATTAGACAATCATTTCTTTAAACAATTCTATAATTACTTATAGTGGGGCTTACCATCTATTTTTTTAACAGACAAATAAATTAACACCACCCACTCTAGGAGATGGAGTCCCCACTTTGCTAAAAGTTGAGTTCTTTATCAATTTCTTAACAAATAAGAAATTAACTTTTTTCATTTGTAGAGATGGAGTCCTTACATTAATATCTTTTTTGTATCTTTTAAAATAATTTAAAATTCTTATATGACAACATTTGAAATTATTTAAGATATAATTACTAGTTTTGTCCTAGCCTCATCTCCTTAAAGTTCATAGTTCATAAGTCATATGCTCCAGTTTAATGTTTTGGCAAAGAAAGGTCTTTGAAATGAATCAAAGTCCTTAGTAGTAAAATAGATTTGAAATTTATCAAGTAATTTAGGTTGATGTTTTTTCCTTGCATAATGTTTTCTAGAATGGTTAAAAAATAGAGGTAATATTCTTTGGGAAAACAAAGTTCTAAAATGGATTGCATGACAGATGTTCTGGAAAAAATAAAATCTTTGAGATGGATCAAATAGTTTAGGTTTTCTTTTCTTTCTCTAAGACTTCTAGAAGTTTAGCTTTGAATCGAATCATTTGGTTTAGTTTGATCTCTTAAAAAATTATATAATTATATTTTTACAAAAAGATTGTTATGTTGTAAATTGATGTATATTCTGAATGAAACTCTTCTACTCTTGGTATTCTATTATCCTTAGTGTCCCCGATGAATAATTATATGCTTGAAATAGGTTGCTTGGATGACATAGTACTTTATAAGAATATCAATCATTAACAATGTAGAATGAGAATTGAAGAAGATGATATGTTAGGCTACGACATTTTCATTTCTTTATCATTGGTCATTTTATCATATCTTTTTTTCCCATTCGTAGATATGTGGTTGCTATTTTTTTAGAGAAATAATCTTTGTTAATTTGAGATGTGAGTTATTTTCCTATATATAAAACACATTTCGTGAAAAAATTCTTTTAAGAAGCTAAAAATGTTTCCCATTTGTGATAATATTTCATGAACTATTTTACGAATTATATGTGTGTTCCAATGTATTTTGGTGAAAAATTGTTTTCTAATGAATGCATGAATGCATTCTTGTGTATACAATAAGGCAATGAGATTAATTTATGTTAAGTTTATCACTCAAGATAACTCTTATATAGGTGGAACCAAATTTTAATTAGAAATATTTTAGACAAATAAGAAAATATTATTGATTCTATATTTTACTTGTATGACATATGCATCTTATGTGCTGGTGATATTATTACATTAGCAGTAGATTGTTAATTTATCATGTGGCACAAAATTCCATTAATCCTATTAGTTTCAATTGGTTAGTTTCCCTCAATTTGGGTTGGGTAGTCCTTAGTGTCATTAAAGATTCTGGGGAAGCATAGTTTCTTTTTGGTAGGGTGGAAACACACTCCGACAATATTCTTACCCTTATTGTGTTGAGTGAAATAGGTGTCTGGAGTTCTTATCAGGAAGGTCTTAATTTGATACATTTTGATGTCAATGTATTCAGCCCAATGGTCTATTGTAAAGATATAAGCATACTTATGATATCTTATTTGATGACTCCTTAGTTTTTCTTTATGTTAAATAATCTTGTTCCAATCACATTCTTGTCTATCAATCTGGGAACCAAGATCCATTTATTGTTCTTCTCAATATGTTCCAACTCTTCTTTCATTTCTTTAACCCAATCTTCATCTTTGCAATCTTCATCAACGTCTTTAGGTTCATCTTGAGAAACCAAACAAATTTCATTTCTAATTCTAGCATGTTTTCCTCTAGTCATAACACCTTGATCTCTATCACCAATAATTTAATTTTTTGAATATTTAACCTTACATACCTTGGAGTCTTCAAATTTTCTTTTGTAGCAGACTCTTGAGTTTCCACTTCTTCTTCATCAATAACTTCTCCAATCTATTCTACTAATCCATTCAGACTCTGATTTTGATTCTTCATTTAAACAATCCAATTCTCTTCTTCATTATCTAACTCATAACTACATGAATTGACCTATTTCTGATAATTCTCATCAACTCTCACATTAGCACTTTCCACTATCTTTCTCAACTGATTGTTAAAACATTTATAAGATTTTATTTTTGTAGAATATACAAGAAAAATACCTTCATCACATCTAGGATCAAACTTACCTAAATCTTCATCTCTTTTGATATCGAATTTACTTCCAAAGATTCTAAAATACTTCAAATCTTTGCAACACACCAGCTATCATAGTTGGCTAAGAACACCAACACCCCACAAAAAATTACCAAATATGATCACATTGTAAGGAAACTCAAGTGCGAAAACAGCTTCCTACACTAATCTCTAAAGGAAAGTATTGTGCAAATTCTTTTAAATCCTTACAATTTCAGATTCGTTAACTACTTTAACTATGATATTGTAGCCATATACCATGCATACAGAAAATAGAGAATGACACAAAGATTTACCCTGGGGAAACCTTTCGGTAAAAACCCTAGCACTCCAAAACCTGCACAATGTATTTATCAAAACTATTATAGTTTACAATACACTTGCAATGCAAGTTCTTTCAGAAGATTTCCAACTCTTGAAGAAAAATCGTGGCAGCATAAAAATGTTCCAACAATACACTAACTTCACATCTCTTCGCAACCCTAAAAAATGCTTATATCATGCACTTCCCTTTTTAGGGCAACTTCCAAAGATAGCCGTATTAGGGTTTTACCATTCTCTGATTGGGGAAGAGTGTACAGTACTCAATTTTATCAATTGCCACATGTCTTCACCTATTATTGAATCTTCCAGACATAGCTCTTACGTGTCATAGGAATCCGTCATAACCATTTCAGCCATGATCTCCTTACACACAATTCAAGATGCTGACACATCAAGTGGAGTGACACATCAACATGCCAACTAGACATGTACACTCACACTTAATTACATTATTTGCAAGAAATATATTTTACAAAACAAATAATAAGAATAGGAATTATCCAAGGTTGAGACACCTTATTCCTAACACACATGTCCCAATGAAATCTACCAACATGAATAGAACATGATCTAGAAAAATCAGCAAATAGCATGAATTACCACAACAGCAACAAGAACATCTTTGTCTCAAAATCTATAATTGTTTATGCATTGTTCATTAGGAACATTGATCATCAACCTCTATCATACAAGAAGAATAGATTACCAATATTTAAATCACAATCTAGCTAAGCTTAGAATACACATCCATGTTCTCCACTCACCACCAGGTTAGCAACCAAAGATATTGTATAATCGATCCTCACTGATCCAAAAACTACAACACTTTCACCATAGAAATAACTAGAAAAATATCCTCTGATAAATCCATCATAACTACCTCAAATCACACAATGAACCTTTGCAACTTGAACAAGATCAATCACATACATTCCTCAACACATCTCCAGCTTTGCAACAACTGATATCAAGTACATTAAACATACCAAACCAAAAATTTAACTAAACAAACCAGGAAACTATCAAGAATAAAGAAATGTATTGACATCAATGACAAAACATTAATGCCAACACATATGCATGAAATCTCTAATACTTCATGTTTATCTAAGTAAGGAATTTAAGCATTACTAAGTTTTATTTTGACACAAATGTTTTGGACACAACTGATTCAACCCCCTCCCCCCCCCCCCCCCTCTAAGTTGTGTGTGCTATCGTATTTCTATCATGGATACATATTTATCATTATATAAAGAATAATAAAATAATATAGCAATATATTTCTCTCATTAAATGTATGAACTGACTTGTGCGGAGAGTAGATCTCAGTGTAATTGTTTTTCGATGTAGATAGAGCTCAATTAATAATAAGAAAATTATTTAAACCAAGAAAGATACTATAAGTAATGATTGGAGTTAAAAATGTCAACATGCAAATAATTAAAATAATTTTTCATACAGGATAGTTAGATAAATTAATGAATAGTTTCTAAACATGAATTCAGCCTACTTCCAACAATCATGTTTAAATATCAAGATCTGATCACAAATAGTGTCTATTAGCAAACTAAAACATTAAAAATTGGGCTCATTTTGGGGTGACTATGACACTATGTACCATAGTCCACCTAAAATGGGGCAAAAAGAGGTGGTTGCAGAGTGCACAAGTCCAAGAAATTGAATCAAGTCACCTCATGAGCATATGACAAAAATTTGAATGTGAACTTTAGTCCAAAACATGCTCAAAAAGACCTAGAAGCTAAGTACACTACACCAAGGGCCCCAAAGGGAGTGTGAAATTGTAAGGGGTTACATGTTATGACACTACAATTATAAACATACCGCAATAGATCTCATCAACTTAACTTGTCATTTTCCTTCCAAAACTCAAGTGCTTAAACATGTAAATAACAATAATTGCAATCTTCTAGATACCTTTAGGTCAATGACAACCTTTTCCCAAGAAATATTTCTACTTAGTCCATTTTAATATCCCTTGTGTCCTATTTAAAAATGCGTGCAAATACAATTCAAAGAGACACTAGCCTTTTATCAAGTTTGAAAGTGTAGTTGTGTATTGTAATAGATTTTTTATTTTGATTTGTTTTGGTGTTGCATATATCTTATTTCTAAACAAGTCTTATTTTTCTCATAAATTGCAATTGATGTATTTCTATTAGTTTTAGTGTAAAAATTTGATATATTTTTAAAATGTATTTTTCACAAATTGCACATGCATGTTTAAGTGTGTCTTATATTTTTTTCCATGTAATACGTAATTGTATTTTTCATTCTCTTTGTTGATTATTTTTCCATGAATAATAGGTTTTTTACATATTTTTTTATTTTATTTTGCAAAGTGTATCATAAGAGATTTTATTAAAAGCACTTGGGTGCTATGTATATCTAATATTATTTACATGTTTAATATATCCTGACTACTAGGCCATGTTAGGTACCCATGTACAATATGCAAGTGCATAAGCAATGCAATCTCTCATAAAGCGGAGAAATATGGAAAACCTCATGGGAAAAACCTTCCCCCAAAAATGATACTCTTAAAAATAGTTATTTTGTTGTCATTAGTTTTGTTAAAGTCATATTGATTGTTAAAGTCATTCGTAAAGAAAATAAGCTAGTCAGTAAAGGAAAAGACAATTTCGGTAAACAGAATAAGGAACAAGCACCGAGCAAGGAAAGGAAAATACTGAGCAGTTAGCGAGTTACAATAGTTACCGAGCTGAGAGTATACATGTTCCCGAGTAAGAATAAAATGTGCTACCAAGTAACACAAGCTGGCAAAGAGCTCATATTAGATACATTAAATATGGATAGATTATTTGGTAATGCATTGGAGATTTAAACATGATGATTGTGCATGATTACAAGGTAAGATCCACCAATGAAAATTAAGTGTAATATATGCATTGGAGATGTAACCATTGGTAGCACCGTTTAAGGAGAAGATTCTAGAACATTTCTACCACTTCTAGATCAAGTATAAAAGGATCAGAGTGTAAGTTAGAGAGAGAGAAGAGATATTATAGAGAGCAGGTGATGATTAGTCAGAGATGAGTCTGAAGGTGATTAATTGAAAATCTATCGAGTAATAGAGCAGTTAAAGAAGAGTTGTGAGTGATTCAGAGTTGAAGCTACCAAGTACAGAAGTTGAATTGTAATTGGAATACAAAATGAGGTAAATTAATATTGATCATATTGAGTTTGATAAGCATATGTTGATGCAGCATAACAAATAGTTTATGTAATGATTTATTGTGTAATCAAAATTGTAAAAGCTCTTAACCAAGTAGGCCCTAATAGGTCTTAATTGTAAATCTTTTAACAAGGTACATCTCTTAGATTAGAGTTGTAAATTCCTTTAGCAAGGTAAACTGAATAAGTATTTATACTCTTACCAGGGTAAATAATCTTAACAGAGTAAGCTATTAGAAATAGCTAATTTTGTAGCTCTAACCAAGCAAACTTTTTACTGCAGTAGTGAAGTATTGTGGGTATCATCCCCACCGCATTTTTTTCCTCTAACCAAGGATTTCTGTGAGACCAAAGCTCATGGTGTTATGAGTTGTGTTTCATGATTTTGATTTATATGTTTTATGATAATATATACAAATTTTTCTATTCGGCGAATGGTTAGTTAAGTAGTTAAAAGTTTTTTTAAGTACTGATTCACCCCTCCCCTCTCAATACTTAACTTTCCATAATTAATCCAACACAAAAAAAGAGATGAAAATCAAATAAAATGCATGGATATCCCACATTCGTAGCACATCTAATTTCACTATGGTTTATATGTGTTGATCTGCATAAGGTATGTTGGCTAAGAAGTCAACGTGTTTGATGAGGTAAAATGTGTTGTTTGCTAATCTTTGAAACCACATGTGGATGGACTGGGATTTTACAGCCTAGTCTCCATGTATGGAATTGACTGTGAATATTCTTTGGTATCGGGGGATGTTCTCTAACACAACTGCAAAATCCTGATCTGACAAAGAATAGAGGGCTTCGACCCAAAAAAAATTCCATGAAATATAGAGTTCAGATTGGAAAATAGAATAGTTGTAGAACTGAAAATAGAAGATTTCTTAAAATAAAATAAAAATTATAAAAAAGTGTTACCCAATTGCAAATTGGGCTGCTCAAGTCTGATTTGCAAACTTTTTTTTGCTTCAAATTTGACTTTTTCTTAAGGTAGGAAAATTTATATTCAAAATTCACTAAAACAACTGCCTGAATGAAATGGTGAGGTCAGATCTTGCTCTAGAAACTCCCACAAGCTCCTGATCTCAAATTTGAATTGTGCCCCTCCAAAAGTTGAAGCAAAAATCTCTCTAATGGTCATGTAATGAGACCTTATATGCCTCTGATTGTTGGAAATCTATTGGAAAGTGTGATACTGAGAGGGGGTGAATCAAATATCAACCAATTGATACATTTTGACATAAACAAACTTGCAAAGTATAAGCATTAAACTTAACATTGTAATAGATCTAATATCCTAATCATCATCCATGAAAGTAAACATAACACAATGATTTTGGTTACCCAAAAACCCTTGAAAGGTAAAACTAGGGTGGGGATGACACACACAAATCTTCACTACTATAGTATTAAAGTTTTCCTATTAGGGCTACAAGTTTGATCACAAAATATGATCTACCCTGTGAGGGGTATGCCCTGTTAAGATCTTAGAGACTTATACAATCTACCTTGCAAAAGGATTTGAAAACTTACAACTAAGTAAGCACTTGGTTAAGAGATTTACTAAGGTTTGTTAAAACCACTCTATTAAAATATTTACCCTGATACACCTATTAAAATTTCTTAGTACCTGATCATTCGGTTTGCACTGTGATGTTGATTACAGATATTCTCCTTACAATATAGATTTGATCTCTTCTATCAAATATGTCTATGTTATGTCCTTCACTGCTTTGCTCCATTTTGCTCGGTCACTAAACTCTCTGTTTTATCATCAAAATACTTCTCTTCTCTGAAAGTATGAGATCTCCTTCATACTCTTCTCTTCATGATTACTTGTATCATTTTAGGGTTCGCATCACATCTTAAATAGACAATTAACTTTCTCCAAGATTTACATACGATCTAGATTGTTTCCTTTTTCCACTTAACTTTTCCCTAATTCTGATTGGTTCCATGTGTTACATAGGGATTAATGATTACAATACAAGAGCATAATCACCTCTGTGATTTCCTCAACAAATAATAAATTAAATATGAATGTTGGCCAAAATGGTTTACCTAAGTATTTGTGCCATAACAAACATATATGTCAATTCTGGCTTGCTCGACATTTGATATCTTTGGCACTCGACATTCACTATTCTTTATACCCTAGTGCTCGACATTGTCATCTTTACATAACTCGGCAAAAGTTGACTTGGCTAATACTGAAGTACTCGGTGGCCACTATTTTACTCGGTAGTGACTACTGCTTGGTAAATGTACAATACACATGACTCAGCCTATATATGATGACTCGGTCGCAATGATGACCAACCAACATTGCCTAGAAAATGACTAAGTGTAAGACACTAATCGACAACAAAACTTTTGGGATTGACAATCTCCCCCTTTGAAATTAGTGGCAAAAACACTTCGCCATGACATTTTCATCACATTTACAAGAGTACTTAGTACTAACAAAAATGTTTACAGAATACTCCCCCTAAAACTTAACTCGGTCTTCAAAAAAAAATTTACATAAGTACATATAAGACTTCCTTATTTGACATATAATCGAGTACAAATATACATTTAAAAAACTAGTATGTCATACAATACATCTCTGCTTTCTTCATTCTGATTCTTCTTTCTGATATCTCACATGTGGTTTCCCCTTGTGACTTGTCATGTCATGTCGCTCTAATTTCCCCCTTGTTTTTTTCACTTGAAGTTCTTGGGGTGTAGGGATCTTGAAATACTTGTCTAGAAAAAAATTTTGAAGCTTCATGGCCATATTCAATGCGTTGTCCCAACCAGACATTACAAAATTCAAAACCTCAGACTTTACTTCTAGCTCGGTAGCTAGGTCAACTAGGCTTTCAGTAATAGAAAGATGGGAATCTTTCTGAACTAATTCCTTTTCCTTTACTAACTCTCTTTGTCTAGCCTCCAGATGAGGTGTTAACATAGTTTGAATGGAGATTACTCTAGCCCTTATCTTACCATCATTAGCCACCAACTTGGCTAATCTCCCTTGAGCATGAAGAAGCCTTTTAAAATGCATAGAGATGGAACTTGCATCCATGCTCAATGAATGACCTGTAGACTTGATGTCTAACTGTAGCTTGTCTACTAAATCTTGGTTGTCTTTTGTAAACTCTTCTACATTGCACAATTTCTTGTACAAAGAATGTGCATTTTGTACAACTATTAAGATAGAAAGTTCTACATGTTTTGTTGCAATGTCTACAAAGACCTTATTAAGTACTTTGGTCTCAAATTTTCTTTCTGACCACTGCAACAACTTGTCATTAGCCTCGCTGTTATCATCAGTCACTTTCTTGACAATATGAACAAGTTGTTCCAGAATAGGGTCAGAGTCATTTACATCATCATATCAAAAGCATCTATGAATATACCTTTTATTTCATGAAGCACTTGCTTTTACTAATGTTCCCTTCTCATTTCTTCCTATTTTCTCTTCTTCTTCAGCAAATCTTGCAGAATTTGCAAAATTTGCATTTGATTATAGGTCAAGTTATATGTGTCCCATTTAGGAATCACTATAGCTTCCTCGAGTGTCACTTGTGTAGTAGGATATTTCTCCTTCTTTTTCTGTGACTTCTTCCTAGGTGTTGTACCACTCAACATTTTTATAAGAGCTTAAATATTGCCTCTTGCTCCTTAGGCTCTTGAGTATTGCCTCTTGCTCCTTGGGCTCTTAGAGCTTAAAACCACTATGTTAAGATAGTTACCCTGATACACATGTTAAAATGTCCCAGTACTTGATCCTTCAATTTGCACTGTGATGCTGATTATAGATCTTCTCCTTACAATATAGATTTGATCTCTTCTATCAAATATGTCTCTTTTTTGTCCTTCACTACTTTGCTCTATTATGCTTGTCACTAAACTCTATTTCTGATCATCAAAATAATTCTATGCTCTAAAAGTATGAGATCTCCTTCATACTCTTCTCTTCAAGATTACTTGTATCATTTTAGGGTTCGGATCACATCTTATATAGACAATTAACTTTCTCCAAGATTTAAGATCTACGATCTAGATTGTCTCCTTTTGCCGCTTAACTTTTCCCTAATTCTGATTGGTTTCATGTGTTACATAGGGATTAATGATTACAATACAAGAGCACAATCACCTCCATGATTTCCTCAACAAACAATAAATGAAATATGAATGTCGGCCAAAATGGTTTACCTAATTGTTTGTGCCATAAAAAAAACATATGTTAATTCTAGCTTTCTCGACATTAGATATCTCTAGCACTCAGCATTCATTGTTCTTTATACCCTAGTGCTCGACATTGTCATCTTTACATAACTCGGCAAAAGCTAACTTGGCTAATACTGAAGTACTCAATGACCATTGTTTTACTTGGTAGTGACTACTACTCGGTAAATGTACAATACACATGAATCAGCTTGTATATGATGGCTCGATCGTAGTGATGACCGACCAACATTACCTAGAAAATGACTAAGTGTAAGACACTAATAGACAAAAAAACTTTGGGAATCAACAGTTACCATGTAAGAATTTACCTAAGAAAATGTATGAAAATGCCAAGATCTAGAAGCTCAATAGATAGCACAAGAGAGATAGGAAAATGATATGATCCTAAATTGATTGGATTCAATGATAATCAATAATATATAAAAGGCCTAATGATTTACAATGTAGATATGCTTGAATATGTAGGCAATGCATGATAATTGGGATTTATGCAAGAGATAACCTATCAATCACACAAGGTGTAATCCAATGTCCACTAGAGGTGGATCATCCTCCATTGTACATCAAAGTATGTGCATACATGTGCAACAATAAGAGGATGATAATTTGATAAGATCACTAAAGGTGGATCTCACACATAAAGTGGAATGAGATAGAAACTAACTCCACCTAAAGAGGAAACATCCTACACCATGTGCTAAAATAAAATGTAAACTCCTAGGTGTCTATAATACAAACTATTATGTAATGCAATATCCTAAGTAAGATTAAGTAAAGTGTAATTAGGAATATTTAATTACACCCGCAAATATGTTCTCCAATTGATCAAGAATTTCCACCAAATTGCTTAAAATAACATCATCTTCTAGACACTTGAAATGGGTCTCACCATCTTATTCATCCCTTACCATAGCTCTTCATATTCTTATCCACTATCAAAAGCCAATTTCAAGTTTGTATTAAATTGTATCTTATCACTTCCACTTGATCTTAGCATATGGAATGTTGTGTTTACAATTGTAGTTGTTAATCTTTTATATCTTAGATACCACTTAATTTATAAAAGACTGAGGTTATGCTATAGTCCTTATCTCCAATAGATCCATGATATCTCTACAAATAAAAAACACACTCAACTTCCATTACATTATCCATTTTATATTATTACTACAATCTAAAATTGCTTAGAACTAAATACAAGCATGAAACATCACAACAGTAATCATTCACACCTCAAGTGAGAACTAGACACTTAGGTATTGCTTTAGAAAACCCAAGATTAGTGAAAAACTCTAGAAAAAGTGTGAAAATACACCTCATGCTTCTAACTCAACATTATCTTTTCAAGTCAAGATAGTGTACTTGAGCACATGATTTGTCATTATTATTATTATTTAATGAGTATAGGCCTCTTTAGATTTCAAAAAAACCCTCCAATGTACTTTACCTACACTCACTTTTTATTAGTATCCTTCACAAGTTGGAAGGATCTTTTCTAAAATTTACTTGTGTACTCTTGTACATATTAATTACCTTGTAACTTTACTAGAAATATTATCATTGCATCACAAGCTCCACCCAAATAAAGGATAAATTTCTTTTGATTATCATTTTTAAATCTTCCATTCATATATATGAGCTAGTTTCCTATAGTCCAAGGATACTGCACAATATTTTTACAATATCAATGTGTGACTAGCTCATCTTAAGCCTAAAAAATGAAATTTGTTGGTATGGTGAGATTTTGTACTAGCAAAGTATTTATTTGTGATGTATGTTGTTCATGTTTCTCTACATTTATTTCTCCATTAAAGGGCTGAATGTCTATTTTAACTTTAACTTTGAAGAAACCACCTTTTGAAGAATTTCTTTGTCGGATTCCAAACTTTCCTATCTCTCTTTCTTCTTTACGAAACCTATTGATTTTCAAACTCTTGATTAAAGAAATCAATATGTTCTCCAACCATTCAAAAGTTTCCGCCAAATTTCTTATCATCACAAAATCATCTTCTAGCCACTTGAAATGGGTCTCACCATCTTTTGTATCCCTTACTAGAGCTCTTTGTATTCTTATCCATTATCTAGAGCTAGTTTCAAGTTTCTATGAGATTAGATTATCATTTCCTTTTGATCTAGTATATAGAATGTTGTGTCCGCAATCATAATTGTAAATCCTTTATAACTTAGATACCATTTTATTTGTAAAAGACCGAAGTTATGCTTTAGGCATTATCTACACTATACCCATAATAATTCTACAAACACAAAACACACTCAACTTCCATTACAACATTCATTTTATTTGATTACTAGAATCTAAAATTACTTAAAACTAAATAAAAGCATAGAAAAACCAAGAACATATATCATATACCCGTCAAAGGAGAACCAAACACCTAGGTATTGCTTGAGAGAACCCAAGATGTATGAAAACATTAGGAAGAACATGTAAACACATCTCATGCTTCTATCTCATATTTATTGCTTGAAGTCAACCCTTGCAATTACAGGATTATCCAAGTTACAGACCTCCACCTTCCTTTAGAACCCAAGAAGCAAAACTGACGTAGAATGAATGTTTTTCAACTTCCAAAATCCTCCACCTTGTTTTCTCTACTTGTGACAATGCGTTCACCAAATTTCGTATTTTGTTTACCGCCCCATGATGAATTTGTTTGTACAAACTAAATGATGATAAAAAGAATAGTACAGATAAAACGACGTGTTTGTTGGTTCGTGCTGCATTGCAAAGCGTTGAGAAGATATAAGAATAGAAACCCATTTACATGAATAAGCCGCATTTATATATTTCATCTGAAATTTGATTTGACATAGAGTTGAAGATGTCAGAAGAGAATAAACTTTGCATTAAGAAATGTGGGTTTTTCGGTACTGATCAGAATATGAATATGTGTTCTTTCTGTTATAAAAAATATGTGGAGAATCAAGAGAGCGAAAAATCAGTTAAAAAGGCAAAAGTAACAGAGAAAGAAGCAGTTAAAAAAGAAGAAGTAACAGAGAAAGAAGCATCTAAAAAACCAGTAGTAGAAACAGAGAAAGAAGAGGGAGAAGTAGAAGAAGAAGAAAGAGAGAAAGGAAGAGAGGTTATAGAGGGGAGATGTTTCAAGTGCAGTAAGCGTTGTAGAATGGGTGTGAGTTTTAAGTGCAGATGTGATCATGTATTTTGTAGCAAGCACAGATATCCAGAGGAGCATAATTGTTCTTTTGATCACAAGGCTTTTGGGCGTCAAAGTCTTGCAAAAAACAATCCCCTAATCAAGGGTTCCAAGATTGACAAACTATAATTCAATTCTTGATATTATAGAATTGATGTCCTAAATTCTATCTAGAATAGAGGAAATCAGAACTCTCTAATAATACTAATTGGAGAAAATTTCATTCTTTATTGTTCATTTATGTTATCTTGGAGTTCTTTAAAACCTTAACACATGATAATATTGTACTCGAGACCATCATATATCATTTACAATTGTTTTAAAATTATGATAATGAGTACCTTGTTTAGTCATTAAATTTCTTGAAAGATAAATGATATTTAAAAAAAATTAAAATATTAGTTTTACATGAATATGTTCTAATGCTAATTTATTCGGACTTACAATTATCTACAATTGATAATGTCTATAATAATATGAATCCTAATAGCTTATAATGTCACATAAGTGCTTGTAAGGAGCTTAAAAACCAGTTTGAAGTCATGTTTATGGCCTTGGTTATAACAATATGATATTTATTACATGTTATATTTATTTGTCCAAATATCTCATTAACACGTAAAATAAAAGTGGATATACATATATCTATACCATATTACTTTAATGACTTAATTTTTGTTACATTAAACCTCATTAAGTAGGCACACAATGTTGCATCATCCCTTAGTTAAAGAGTTAATGGGACGATTAGAAGAAGAAGAAGAAGAAGAAGAAGAAGATTAAATGACTTCTTTTTTTATGGTTGTGTGGAATTGTGAAGATTAGAGATACATGGGGTGTGGAGGACATTCAAGGTGATTTTTGGTCTGTGGAATCTTCCTCTTCCTCACATGTGATTTCTAATGCAAATGTATAATAGTTCTCTAAAGATACTTGACACACAACTTTCTCAAAGTTCATATATTATCAAATCTTCCAATTGAGAATTCTTCAGAGGCTATGACTTGTTTTCTATCTTGTGATTTTATGAGAGGAATGCAAGAAATAAACCTAAGAGAGTAATTTAGTTGTCCTTTCATAGTGTATAACATATTTTGCATCTAATATTTCTCATCTCTTTGATGAAATTTTCAAGACTTATCTCTGGGAAAATAGCTCATCCAATGTGTTATCCAATAGATTTAAAAAATGTTTTTTGTTAATGTACATGAATAAAGATAAGGTAGGCACCACTATATTGAATTCATAGTTCTAATCTAATGGCTTGATTATCCTATTGCTATAAAAAATATCATGCATAATTATTTTTTCAATGCTTCCCAATATCTTCTGTTTATTTTATTTTTTGTTTGTCCAACTTTGACATGTATGTAATAACTTTTCCTAGTACAATCAACATTTTTTTAGTTGTTGTAAGATGACCAAAAACATGTAGGTTGAATTTTCTACATTAATACACTTGCTTCAAAAATACAATCTTGGGAGTCTACTTATGATTTTTCATTTTAAAATTTCCCTTTCTTGGGGCATGTGCACAAAGATGGTGGACCAAAAATATGGCAAATTATTTTTTGGCCCCCATTAAGGAATTTGGTGCTAGACATATAGGTTCAAGGTGTGCCAAGCCTAAGGTTTGGTCATGCCAAACCTATTTGAAAAGTGCCAAATATTTTGCATCAGAAAATTATTTCCCTTTCTCTCTCCCCCCACCACTTTGATCAAATGCTTCAAACTCAAGTCACATTGTAATGTATTTTTTTCTTTCTTATACTTTAAGTTATATTTTGTGTATATGTCGTTAGGATGTTTGAGAGTGGTTTCAAATATCTAGGAGTTATAATTTAGATTCTAGATTTTAGAAGATAATATAATTGTTTTGGCTTAGACAAATTTTAGTAATCAACATGTTCCTATAAGTGCTCTCTCTCTCTCTCTCTCTCTCTCTCTCTCTCTCTCCTTGCCTCTTGATGTAGAGGCACAAGGAAACTAGTGGCTTCAACTCACTACTTTACAATGTTTTGTTCAAATCTTTCACAACCCCCTTCAAGATACCTACAACTTAGATCTCTATTAATATGACTCCACTAGAATAGGGTAAACCTTTGACATTTTCCCTTTAGGAGCCTTTTTCAACAACCCAATCACTTTGATACAACTTCCCACATGAACCATTACCATAGGAACTACTATCACTTTTGTTCACACAAGTATATGGCTTCATATTGTTACATAGATATGTTAGGAATACACCATCAACATATTCTATTCTTAGGGATGCAAATAATGGAGAAACAAAAACTAGTTTTGATACCCAAATTTAACTATGAAAACTTGCACTCAATCAAGCCTACTCCTAGTAGCCCTTCCAGCTCAATTCCTTTTCAAAATTAACTCTTAGAATTCCTAAACAATCCTCTAGACAAATCACATATTAAAATACCCTTTATCAAGACATGAAATATTCCCAATCCTTAGATTTGGGCCCCTACATTGATTGGGTCAAACCTTTGTTTCTCAAATAGGCCTAATTGGGTACCTTTGTAAGGCAAGTGTTATGTAACAGGTAGAACTCTGAAAACCAATGGTTGGAACATGTTTGTGTATCCCTAATACCTCCAAATCCACCTTTAGTTTGGACCTACCATGTTCATTTATATCTTTGCACACAAATCCTTTGTCCTTCATGGCTAGTCACATAGATATGCCTAGCCTTTATTCACACATTTGACTTGTGAATCCAATTTCTCCTGGTCCAAAACCTTAAAAATCATGTATAGTACACCTAGACACTTCATCACACTAAGAATGATAATTTTTCACTAGTGCAATGAAGAGATATACACCATTTTGTATCAAAACCCTAGTTGCTTGGGGTTTCAAGACTGTGCCTGCAAATTTGATTAGATCTCACTCAAGATTGTACCAAATTTAATGGGACCAAACCCAATCAAAAGATAATTCATTTCTCCATATTTCAAATAGTTTTCAAGCCTTCCCCAATCCATACCAGTTCGTACAAAATGACTATTACTCAGGAAATCATGTACTTTCTAGGAATTAGAAGTAATTTTCAGTCAAATTTTGATCAAAGATTCAAGTTACATCCCAAAATAATTCCAAAGTCTTAAAAATTCCATTTTGGACCTGTCCCAACCAATCCCAACTAATTTTCAAATTAGTTATCCATTGGGATAAAAGTTACTCAAAATGTTGTCAAAGTTGCATAACAACTTTTGACAACTTTTACAATCTTACCCCTATCCTATCAAAACATAACACAACCTTTATGAATAGACCACATATGGTCCAAGACATTAGAATACATGATATACACCCATTTACACACTTTGGTTGATCTTTGACCATAATTGACCAAGTAGGTCCTAATAGGTTACAAACACAATATTCACCCCAAGGCCTTATTAGTATATTACAATGCATAAAACATTAAGAATGTTCTTACAAGACCTTATTACATTGTTGGCCCTCCTTTTGAGTTGCCTTTTTGCCTTATTGTAAAAAAATTCTAAGTGAAAGCGACCTTTGGTAAAGTCGTTGAGCCACATTAAACCCAGTTGAACCAAGTTCAAAGCAGTTCAACGGAGTTCAAAGTTTAGCCTAGTTTGAGTGTGTACTTAGTCTTTCCCGAGAAGTTTCTGGTCGGTGTCAGTATTGAACTACTCCAAACCGCATTGAACCCCCTTGTACCCAGTACATAATAGTTCATCATGGTTCATTCAAGTTCAATGAAGCTAACCCCACGCTTTAAAATAATTGAGTCAAATGGTCAACTTTGTGTCAATTCCACATCAGCACTTTGTCGCGTCGCACAATTTAGGGATGCACACATTGAAAATCTATGAACCAAGTTGAACCGAGTTCTTTCAAGTTCAAATAGGTTCAATCAGGTACGGATGTCATGAAATTTCATTAATGAGGGATTTTAAATGCTGAAGTGATGGAGATTAAGGTGATTTGACTAAGCACACGTGTGACCTCGAAAATGATTATGGAAAGACAAGCTATTAAAAGAGAGTAATCATGAATGGATTGGTTTGATTCATATATGTTGATTTTTACATGTTTAGTATTTTGAATGGATTGCTTCAATTTGTACATACTAATTAAAAAAATTCTTTGTAAGTCTAGCAACTTTGTCATTTGAGGCAATATTTTTTCCTTATGATTTAGTGCCAAGATGTGATGCATCTTTGAACCTTTCAAGTTCCACATCAACTCTAATATTCCCCAACATGGTATGAAACTCCTTGAAATTGTTGCAAGTAGTATTAATTAATCCTAGGAAATCAACAGGAAGCCTTTGAGCTTCTTTCAATATACTAGAAGTTAAAATGGCAAGGGAAATAACTTGGCAATTGGCAATTAATATATTTTATGCACTCTAAATTTACTTTCACATACATAATATTTTATTTGTAATTTTCATTTATTTGTAAATCTGTAAATCTAGCAAATTATCCAAAACTCATTTCTTGTAAGAAAATATTCAAACATGATGAAATGATAAAACCTTCGCCATAAATTGGTTATCTATAAGTCTTCAATCCACATACAAAATCTAAATAACTCTACCTACAAATTGGCAAGGAAAATCTCTCACTACCAAAACTAATTTCTCATAGGATTTTTGTCTTGGGTATTTAAAAATAAAAACCAACTTAAACTCCTCAAAGGACTTCAACAAAATGAACAATCAAGAATGACTCAAATGAGTATCTAAATAGCCTCTTTTATAATCTTATGAGGAAAAAAAATTAAATGATTTTTAAAATCACTTTTTCTAAATAAATCATTTTTCTCCATAAACTGCCATTAAAATCCAATTAAATAATTAACACGAATTCTCCTTTTTATTTTTTTATAATTTAGACAACTTAACCTTTAATTATTTAATTATTAAAATATTTTTTCTGCAACAAACCAAAATTACATAAAAATACAAAAAACAACTCGACAATGAAATTTGAATATGCCTCTAACTTAAAATCTCACTAAACTTGTCCAATTTAATAAAATTTAACATTTTTCAAAAATATAACATTCCTCCAAAAAGTTTGGAATACTCTAGAAATGATGAAACTATTCTCAAAAGGCATCAAAAGATTCATCTTAATCCCCTTAACACAATACCAAAAATTGGAGTTCCTAAAGAAATTGGAAAGGCTATAAAAAGAGACATTAAAAATTACACTACATGTCATGAATAATTTATTTTCAAGCCTCCAAATTCAAAATAATAAAAAACGAATGTAAACTTTTCTTATATCTTTCATTAATTGTTCCTAACCAATCAAACTGTCAAATTTTGTCCCAAATCACTCACTAGGATGGTGAGTTCAACTTAGAGTAACCCAACTCTATACTCTAATATTTTGGAGACCAAAGGAATCGAACAAATTTTACTTTATGTAGATCTATTGCATGTTTTCTTATTATCACTAAGCCTTCACTCTAACGCGCACACAAATTTTGGTATACGGAGATCAGGGAACAGAAAATACCTTATAGTAACAATAATAAAAAATTCAATGGCTTTCATAGCTCAGTTGGTTAGAGCACCCGTTTAGTAAGCGGGAGGTCATGAGTTCAACTCTCATTGAAAGCAGGCAATGGTTTGTTTTTGGCGTCATTTTAGATACGGCTTTGACTATAAGTAGATGAATTGCAATCTCCAAATTGGTGTACAAGAAGAATTTAAGACGTGGTTACAACGGATAATAGTTGTATATGATTTATTTTTGGTGTTGTGATAAATTTCAAGTATTTCTCTAGATTTTGATTTTGATTATAATTTATGAAGTGTAATTTTTGCATTTAAGAAGAGTTAAATTAGTTTGGACATTTTTTAAAGAATTAGTGAATAGGTTAATACGAAACTTGTTTTATTTTTTATTTTTATAATAAATATATTATGTAATTTATTTTTGAGGTTTTTTATATCGATATTAGAGTAGTTATAAATTTTTTGATAATAAATAAAAGTGATGTAATTTATAATATTAATTTTAATTAAAATAAAATGTATATGATGTAATTTTAATTTTAATTTTAATTGAAATAAATTGCATATGTTTTGAATAAAATTTAAGATTAAAAAATAACAAAAGGCAAAATTTGATCATATGATTAGATGAGTAATATTACCTATCTTAATTAAATCATTAGAATTTTAAATACATGAATGCCCACAAAATAAAATGGGTATCAAACAAACAAAGCCACACAAATAAGGTATCGACTAAGCTCCAGAGATTTTTTTGCAATTTTTTTGGAGCTTAGCCGCATCCCACAAATAAAGAGGTAGCTAGGTCTTTTAGTCACATCATCTAATTTTGAAAATAAATTGACATTAAAAATTTATGAAAATCAAACCATACAATTTTTTTTGTCCTCGTGTATCAATAATGGCTCAAACTACTATCAATGAAATAAATAGCTCAAATATAGGAGTTAAGTTATTATTATTTTTTTATTTAAACAAAAGTGATGTTATCATAACATTAATTTTAATTTAAAATAATGTACACATATTTTGACTACAATTAAAGGTTAAAAAGGATAAGAGGAGAAATTTGATCATATGATTCGATCAATAATATTACATTTCTTAACTAAATCACTTGAATTAAAACACATGTATGCCCACAAAATAAGTGAGTGTCAAAGAAACAAAGCCACCAAAATAAAGAATTGACTTTGCCTTTTAGTCACCTCATGTCATTTTGAAAAGGACATGTAACAATGTAGCATCAAACTTGTCATCAAAACAATATGAAGATCAAACCATACAAGATGTTTTTGTCATCATGCATCAATAATGGCTATCAACACAATAAATAGCTCAAGTCATACAAGTTTCATTTTTCCACCCATCTACAAGCCTAAATTGAAATATGTATGCTATATATAACGTGGGAGGAAGGTAATTGTAAAGCCTAGAGCTTTCACACTTAAGATTTAAAGTGACAAATGGCCAGTTATACTCTGCCCAGAAGAAAATTCAAATTCTCAAAATTGTAGTTTTCAAGAAAGCTCGAGAGTGGTTGCAGAAGTCTATTAACAAGGACATTTGGGATGTGATGAAGAAAGTGGTGTCTACTTTTGATAACTGGGAGAGGCTAGATAAAGAAGTCGAGGACATTAAGATGGAGATGGGCTTCATGAAATAAAGGAAGATTCTAGGAGATGAGTTTGCAAAGTTAAAGGATAATCAAGGGATGTTATTAAAGAAAATTTAGGACTTAATAGTTTATTGTAAGGAATCTATCAAGAACACTACCACCATGATTCAAATTTTCTAACAAGAGCTACATAGGAAAAAAGAAAAATGCAAGCTACAAAAAGTTGGTCTTCAACCTCACAATGACTCTCACCCCTCTTCTTTGAAAAGGAAAATAATTTGAAGGATGCTCCCTACTCCTCTCCTCTCTTGTCTACAGTGGCTGGTTTGATTCTCTCACCTAGGGAGGTGTCTTTTGATGATCTATTGAATGGCGTATGCACCAAAATAGTGTACAAAAAGTGGCCAAACGGCCAAAAAAAATTGAGCACATTATTACAAAATCCAAACAACACAAGCATGTTATTTGAATTTAATAATGTGCTCATGTTATTAATTTCAAATAACGTTCAAGTGTTTTATTTGAATTTAATAACGTGCTATGTTATTAATTTCACATAATCTTGGGGCATTATGCTTATTTTAAACAAAGAAAAAATGTATCTATAATGCCTATTTCTTTTGGGAAATTGGTTGCTTGTAAGTGTATAATAAGTAATACCCTCCAAAAGATCAAGTTCAAAGTGATAATTAAAGGTCAATAAGAGAGTCAAGTGGAGAGGGAGAGGTAGGTAGTGAGATTTGGGTAGACATGTAGGAATAGATGGGGATATCTAGAGAGGGAGGATGGAGATATTTGGGGGAGATAGGGATAGGGAAAGAAAGATTTGGGAGGATGGATGGAGGGAGAGGGAGAGATACTCAGAGAGATGGAGAGGTAGAGACAGGGAAGGAGAGGGAGGGAGATAGGTAGAAATGAAGGGGGAGAGATAGAGAGAGGTAGAGAGGGGCTCAGTAAGAGTGGAGAGAGAGAGAGAGAGAGAGAGAGAGAGAGAGAGAGAGTATGGACATGATGCAAACCTAGGGATTTTTTAAATGACCAAGAACTCAATATAATATATGATAAAATTATTTCCCCAAATGATCATCAATTCAATAAATTTTTTATATGATTTAGGACTAGTGATAAGGAACATAGTGGGGTAAAAGCACAATTGGGTGTCACCTTTTAGGCTAACTTATCAGCACAGCTAAACTTTAGTATTTCTAGCTAAAATTTAATTTTGGTCAAACATATGGTTTAGCTAGATTCATTCTAGCTAAGTTAGATAAGTTATTTAACTTTTCTAATTGGAAATGTCTATTAAATGCATGTTTTATACCACTTTGGGTCCAATTACCATAAAAATAAAATTATTTCAGAAAAGTGGCATTTTAATAACTCCTAATCTTTTTAATGATATTTTTTTTAAAATAAAAAAATACCCTTTTGTAGAGATCAGAGTCAAGTTCATATCCTCATATAGATTTTATAGTGTTTTAATTAGACATAGTTTATTGTAATTAAAAACTGTTAGAAGTAGGTATTTTAACAGTCAAGGAGAAGTTGAATTGGAGAAAGGAAAAAATAGTAAATCATATTAAATAAACTTGAAAAATATATGGTGCACTAGAGGAGAGAGTCCTCTTCAAGAATATGTATTTCTTTTTTTTATTGGGATAAATTTGTTATGAAAAATATGTTGCGAGATGAAAACTGTTGATTTCAGTGAGGTGGAATTTGAATTGTTATAAAAGAGAAAATATATGTCACAAACCAATTTTTATTTCTTCATGCACTAGCTATATATGTCATCTATGACATATTTTGAAAGTAGGGGAAAAGATGTTTATTTACATATAATTTTTTTGGTGGGAAGTAGACCCCTAAATTTCAGCATTTTTCAGCAACTGAAAAATCATCTTTAAAAATTAAAAAAAAGATATCAATTCTTATTCAAAAAAATTATTAAAAATATTAATCATAAACTTCATCTATTTTATCACATTTAACTAGTTTACATCATCTTCAAATTCCAAACATAAATGTCATTTTTATACTATTGAAGTTGAACAACTTTGATTTTGTTAGCCTTTTCCTTTGTAAAAGGCTGACAATTTATTGTGTTTTTACCCAGTGATATCTCATAACAAATATTTATTCAAACTTAAATTAGTGGGAACACACACCCTTATTTGGAAAATGACCTGCTATATGCAATCAATGTGAGAGCAAGAACTATTTAGGGAATTCAATTGTACATGCAATGAAATACTAGATGGGGCTAATGAATGTTAGGTCAATTACAATTTCCTAGGTCTAATATTTACAAAAAGGGTTTTGATAGATTAAGGAAAGTGTTTAGTAGATCAGTGTTGCATGTAATGGATTGCCTAAAATTAGGGATTGGGTGCACTTTTCTATGTATGAAGGCCTCTCTTTTTTATTATTTTTTGTGACATAATGATATTTTTGGTATGCTCATAATACTATTGTGTATCTCATAGTGATTCCTTTCATGTTGTTCATACCACCTTTTTTTCTTTAGTCTTTTCTTTTGGTTATTTTTCTATGTTTCTAGGTCTTATTATTACTTTTATTCTTTCACGTTACACCCCTATATCAATTGTTTACACAATATTTACACTTTCTCTTTTTTCTACATTTTCATAGCATTATAGGTTGAGCCCGCTTAGTAGAACCTAAAAAATTGAATTAAAAAGGAGCAAAAAAATAAAAATACTTTGCACTTGCAAGATAATTGTAATTAGAAGGTTGTGATGTAAAGTGTTACAAAATAAAGGAAGTATGGATATGGATGGCTATCGTTCAATTTTTTATTATGTTAAGAATGTGCTATTTTGATTCCTCAATGTGTTGGTTACATGTTATATATTTTTATGGATCTCTTAGTAAGGTTAAAGTAGTTTTGTACAAATTTTGACATGATAATGATTTTCTTTCTAGATGTTATCACAGGTTCTCTCTAAAGCTTACCAAATTTTTCTAGATGTTATTCTAAGAATTCAAACACCTAATGTGTGTAGACCTCTAAACTTGTCAGGATTAAAAACTAGATTGTGCAAAATCAAACATGAACTTGTCGAGATTAAAAACTAGTTTGTGCAAAATAAAACATATGTGAACCTACTCATTTAACAATGTGAACCTAATTTTAAATAAAATATATCTTAAATGTGAAGTTTTCTTTTAATTTTTTACAATTATATTTTGGTATCTTTTTTCTCTTTGGAGAAAAGTTTAAACTTTAAGATAATTTCTTGAACTCCAAAATGTGTAATTGAGAACAACATTTTACATAGCTTAATTCACATTTTAGATCTAATGAAATTCCTTGTGCATGGTCAATCTATGGTCTTCTATAAGAATGAATGATCTAGAGTATTATGGTCTTAAAAAAGTCAAATCAAAGACATCTCAATCAAAAGGGATAGAGGTTCCAAGGTTCCTAGCAAGAAAAGTATATTGCATGGCATGTGAAGGCAAGTAAAATCTAGAATCTATCAAGCATGCATAACTTTAGATTAGCTAGTGACCATATATAGGTAAATTAAACATATAGAGATTATTAATGGCATGGAAATGGGAATTGTTTTACTAGTCATATATTAGTGGAAGGCATTACCTCCTTGGAGGAAAGTAATTAAGGATAGGATATTTTTGTTAATGATATAAACAATCCCTTAAATATATTCAAGACCTTTTGAATGATTATTAAGGTTTTGGTGGCATATAATGACACTAAATATTCTCTTACCTCAAGTTAATTTATCAAATAATTACCAAGGTGTTAGTCAAGATCATATATTTGGGAGTAAGATACATGTAGTGTAACCTCATGGTCATGATAACATGAGTTTGTACCATGTAAACTAGTATTAGGAGAAGAAAGATGAACATGAATAGTGGAAAGAGAAGTTATATTTATTGTCATTTGATCAAAATTAAAACTAATAAATGTGGGAGTAAGAGACATGTAGTGTGATCTTGTATTCAAAATTCAAGTTTGTATAATGTAAACTAGTATTAAAAATAAGCAATTTAAACATGAATAATGGAAAGAGAAAGTATAGTTATTGTGACTTGATCGAAAGGGAAACTAATTAAATTTGGACTAAACCAGATTAGGGTTGTTGTATCATGATAGTAAGATATTATTATAATTTTATCTTCTACAAATAATGATGTTTGAATGTAAAAATTACATCATAAAGCTCCTAACATAACCAACAACTGAGAGATATAAAAAGAGAGGAATGATAAAGAAATATAGGTCAAGGGAAATAGATCTAGAGATGAATAGGGAGGGAAAGTGTGTGTGTGTGTGTGTGTGTGTGTGTGCGTGTGCGTGTGCGTGCATGTAAGACAAAGAGAAAGGTGGAGAAATATAAAGTTTTTATTAGAGATAAAATAAGATAAAAGGAGAAAAATATAAGGAATGAGAGAGAGAAAAAAGGGATAGAGAGTGGGGTAGAGACAAACAAGGAGAGGTATTGAGATAAAGAGTGGGAGGAGGAAAACATAAAGAAATGGTAAAAATTGGTGGTTAGAAGTGGGTATAGGATATAGTTGATAAATACATGGAACAATCATGGAAGGAGGTATAATAGGAGTTCTTCAACGACTAACATGTGTAGGATTGATGATTTCTGTATATGTAGCCATAATAGGTGGATTATAATAGGAACATCAAGCAATGATGTTGGTGTAGGAATGGAATTATCAACATGATTAGAAGGATTAGAAATATTAAGAGTTTTGAAACAAATTTTCATAGATATAATATTATCATTCACAATATGAGATATTCTATGCATCACATACATACCATATCATTTTTAATCATCCCTCTCAACCCTTTAATCAAGGGGGTTGTCTCACTATCTAAGTATTTTTGACTAATCTATAGTTCAATATTTTCCAAGTCATTGACAAGAATTTCTAATTGGTTAGGAAATGCTCATGTTAGAGATTCATCTTCATCATGAGAAGTGTAGAAAGAATTTATCTCAACAATTTTAGGTATTTCATGTGTAGACATAGAGATTTCACTTAGATTCCCATAGAAAATACTATTTGAATCAAGCACTCCACCCTTAGTATTTGAACTTTGTGAATCCATAAGTCTATAACTTCTTCTCCCAAGGATACTATATGTATGGATTAAGGTGATAAAACTCATGCACAAAGCTAGATAAGAAAGGAATGTCTAAATAATGCAAATACTTAATATGTTAACCATTTCATGAAGTAAAATTTTGGATCTCTAAATGCATGGAATGTAACAATATCATATCTAAACACCCAAATAAAGAGTAACATATAAGGATTTAGCTTCACAAAAATTTAACAAATGAAATAGGGAGAGCATAGTTTGTGAGCCCTTTAGGACTATCTCCCTATTGAGCATTACATTAATATAAGGATAATGATCCACTTGGATCAATTATTCTTGGTCACAAGGGTAATTTAGTGATCCTTCATGGGATTGGAATATGACTATGAAATTATGTAAGATGAATGAAGAAGCTAGGTCAAAATAAGGTCAAAAGATGAATTTCAACATGTATAGTTAAATAGAAAACTAATAGACAAATTTTGATAGAATATTAGGGAAGTACAAACTATAATTTAAATAAAAGAGGCAAGAGAAAGTTATTTAGGGTAACTTGATCCCAAGAGTGAGTCAACTGGGGTAGCCAAGTCCCTGCACTTTCTAACAAAATAAGTTGCAAAATGTAGATCTTTGAATTCTCAGTCTACAACCTATTTCATGCATCCAAGATATGTTCTTGAACACATAAAAGAAGGAAATGATGGGTAGAATTTTTTTTCCTAAGTCAACCCTCAATTTTTGGAATTAACCTTGAAATGGAAATCTAAGTTAAAATGGAAATAATTATTAGCTTGTGGTGACTGATCAAGAAAGTATTGTACACTTTTCCTCCTGCCCTTGCCAAGGTTCGGCAATTTTTTTTGGGGCCAGCATATTTTTAGCTAATTTTGGGCCGACATTTTGTAACTCATTCTAACCCTAAAGCGGCAAAATATTGTATAATATGGCTTAGGGTTAGGGTTTTCATTATGTGTATTTTAGTAGCTTCTTGCGGCAGTATGGAGCTGTAAGGGATTATGGATTGTAATCAGGTTCTAATCACTAGATAATAAAATATTGGACTCGTTGTTGGTGGACATAGCCTAGGGATTGGGTGAACCATGTTAAATATTTGTGTCTTTTGTTCTCTTCTATGTGGTTTATGGTTGTTCTGATATTGGTTATATTTGCATGTAATTTTTATTTATGTCTTGTTAATCCTAACAAGTGGTATCAGAGTGAGGTTGTTTTTTTTCAATTATCCTCTGTAGGAAGATCTCATGGTTTAGTGGGAGTCTCATGGTTGAGTGGGAGCAATGGCAGATGAGGGTAGGTTGAAGGTTGACAAGTTAAATGGGTAGAACTTTCAGTTATGGAAAATGCAAATGGAGGACTATCTCTATTAGAAGGATCTATGGCGGCCATTGGAAGGAAAAGCCAAGAAACTAGCAACCACTTTTGATGAGGAGTGGGCTATTCTTGATAGAAAGGCCCTTGGTAGTATTCGATTATTCTTGGCACAATTAGTGGAATTCAATATTACACAAGCAATGACGACTGAAGATTTGATGAAAACCCTAGCGAAGTTGTATGAAAAGCCCTCTATTTCAAATAAGGTATTTCTCATGAAGCGTTTGTTTAATATGAAAATGGTGGAAGGTGGGTCAGTTGTTGATCATTTAAATGAGTTTAATATAGTTACCAGTCAATTAACTTCTATCAATGTTATTTTTTATGAAGAAGTTAGGGCTCTCTTGATTTTATGTTCTTTGCCTGAAAGCAAGAATGGCTTGGTGATGGCTGTTAGTAATTCTGTTTCTAGTTCTAATACCCTAAAATTTGATGATGTTATTGGTGTTATTCTGAGTGAGGAAATTTGTAGGAAAAGCTCAGGTGGATCCACATCAGGTAGTGTCTTAAACGCACAAAGCAGAGGTAGAACCAATGAGAGAGGAAACAATTCTGGAAATTGTGGGAAATCAAGAGGAAAATCAAAGGGAAAGAGGTCTGAATCCAAAGGGCCAAATGATTGCTAAAACTGTGGAAAACCAGGTCATAAGAAGAAATATTTTTGGTCTCAGAAGAATAAAGGAAACAAACAAGAAGGTAACAAGGAGGCAAATGTGGTAAGTAATAAACCCAAAGAGAATGCCTTCCTTCTTTCTTTAGAAAGTATTGATGATTCATGGGTTTTAGATTTTGGGGCTTCATTTCATGCTACACCCCATAGAGGTTACTTTCTTGATTATGTCCAAGGGGATTTTGGGCTAGTTTATTTGGGAGATAATGAACCCTGTCAGATAGTTGAAAAGTGAAAAATTAAGATTAAGTTGTAGAATGGGAATCATTGGCTACTACAAGAGGTAAGACATGTTCCAAGGCTAAGTAGGAATTTAATTCCAGTAGGGAAACTGGGTGATGAGGGTTGCACGGTTACTTTTAATGTTAGAAATTGGAAGGTTTCAAAAGGTTCCTTAGTAGTAGAAAAAGGTGTGAAAGTAGGCACCTTATATCTTTGTACAAGTCATACTGTTCCTTCTACTTTAATTGTTTCAGAAGATAATGAATGTTCAGGAACAATGGCTGCAGTTGAGTAGGAAGAACATCAAACTATTGTTGTAGATTCTGACATGGCACTTTGGCACAACAGACTTGGGTACATGAGTAAAAAAGGTATGAAATTACTTCATTCAAAGAAAGCTTTACCTAGTCTGAAATGTGTCAATATGGATTTCTGTGAAAGTTGTGTTTATGGAAAACAAAAGAGAGTTAGTTTTGTAAAGAGTGGAAGGGAACAGAAAAATGAGAGATTAGGGCTTGTGCATACAGATGTATGGGGACCAGCTCAGGTATCTTCCCTTGGTGGTTCTCTGTATTATGTTACATTTATAGATGATGCAACAAGAAAAGTATGGAATATTTCCTTAGACATAAATCTGACATATTTCAAACTTTTAAGAAATGGAAATGCTTGGTTGAGAATGAGATTGGTAAAAGGTTAAAATGTCTCAGATCTGATAATGGTGGTGAGTATTGCAACACAAAATTTTAAGATTATTGTTCCTCTAATGGTATTCGTATGCAAAAAACCGCACCTAGGACTCCACAAGAAAATGGAGTGGTTGAACGCATGAACAGAACAATAATGGAGCATGCAAGGAGTATGAGGTTGCATGCTAGGCTACCCTTAAACATGTGGGTAGAGGCTGTAAACACTATTGTTTATTTAATCAATAGAGGCCACTCTACTCCTTTGGATTGTGGTATTCCAGAGGAAGCATGGAGTGGTAATAAGGTGAGTTATTCTTTTCTCAAAACCTTTGGTTGTGAAGCTTTTGCACTTATAGATTCTGAAAATAGAACCAAGTTGGAAGCTAAGTCTAAGAAATGTGCATTTTTTGGATATGGCATTGATGAATTTGTTTATAGGCTTTGGGATTTTGAAAATCATAAAATTGTAAGAAGTGGGAATGTCATATTCAATGAGAAAGTGTTTTACACAGATCTGTTCCAGTAGCATGAGAAGAAAGACAATGATTATGTAGTACTGGATGATACTCCAAAAGATGATGTTCCAGTAGTTCCTTATGCTCCACAACAATAGCAACAACAAATACCACACACCCCAGTGAATGTTAGACGATCAACAAGGCTAAGTAGACCTCCATAAAGATTCTCTCCCTCTTTGTATTCTATTTTATTAACAAATGTTGGTGAACCTTAATTTAGTAATGAAGTTGTGCAAGTGGATACAAAGCTTCAGTGGGAGTCTACAATGACAGATGAAATGGACTCTTTGCTGCAAAATCAAACATGGGATTTATGTAAGTTACCTGTAGGTAAAAGGGCTTTACAAAATAAATGGGTTTACAGGATAAAAGAAGAGGATGGAGGTAAGAAAATATTTAAAGCCAAGTTAGTTGTAAAAGGATTTTCATGGAAAAAGGGTATTGATTTTGATGAGATATTTTCTCTAGTTGTTAAAATGACTTCTATCTGTATTGTTTTAAGTATTGTGGCTACTGAAGATTTGCATTTAGAGCATCTTGATGTTAAAATAATTTTTCTTCATGGTGATTTGGATGAAGAAATACATATGGTACAACCACAAGGATTTGAGGTCAAGGGTAAGGAGAATTTGGTGTACAGATTGCAGAAGAGTTTATATGGCTTGAAGCAAGCACCTCGGCAATGGTATATTAAATTTGACACTTTTATGAATGAGCATGGATACAGTCAGTGTCATTCTGACCATTGTGTTTATTTTAAGAGGTTGGATGATGACAGCTACATTATTTTATGTTTATATGTTGATGATATGCTTGTAGTTGGGTCTAACATGGATCACATTAAGGGGTTGAAACAATAGTTAGCACATTCATTTTCTATGAAGGATTTGGGGGCAGCAAAACAAATCGTTGGTATGAAAATTTGCAAAGATGGGAAAAATAAGAAATTGACTTTATCTCAAGCTGATTATATTGAGAAGGTGATGCAACGTTTCTCTATGGAGAATGCCAAAGCTGTCAACACACCTTTGCTTGGTCATTTGAAATTTACTAAGGAGATGTGTCCTAAGACACCAAAAGAAGAGGATAAAATGTCCAAGGTACCTTATGCTTCAACTGTAGGGAGCTTAATGTATGCTATGGTATGTACTTAGCCAGATATTACACAAGCAGTGGGAGTCATTAGCCGGTATATGAGTCACCCTAGAATTGAGCATTGGAATGCAGTGAAATGGATTCTCAGATATTTGAGGGGTACATCTAGTAAGTGTTTACACATTGGGGGCTCTACTACTTCTGTACAAGGCTATGTTCACTCAGATTTGGTAGGAGATATAGATAGCAGGCAGAGTACTATGAGCTATGTATTTACTGTTGGTGGGAGAACAGTGAGTTGGGTTTCTCGACTACAAAAGGTGGTTACTTTATCCACTACAGAGGAAGAGTATGTTGCTGCTACAAAGGAAGCTAAGGAGATGATATGGCTTCAATTCTTCATGGAAGAATTCGGACATCTACAAACAGATAAATTTTTGTATACAGACAATCAGAGTGCCATTCATCTTGTGAAAAATTATGCTTTGCACTCAAAGACAAAACACATACATTTGCGGTACCATTTCATTCGGCCATTTTTGGATGATGGGCAATTAAAGCTAGAAAAGATACATACAGATGACAATCCAGTAGATATGTTTACAAAGGTAGTAATAAGGGAGAAGTTGAACTCATGTTCAGCTTCAATTGGTCTTCTAAACTGAACATAATAAAGGAACAACTAAGTCTAGGGTGGTTCGATCCAATGGGAACCTCATATGGTAGTAGTTTTTCTACAAGATTAGTCTCCAAGTGGGAGGTTTCTTAGTGTGGATCCTGATCAGTCACCAAGTGGGAGATTGTTAGCTTGTGGTGACTGATCAAGAAAGTACTGTACACTTTTCCTCCTACCCTCATTGGGGTTTGATGAATTTTTTTTGGGGCTGACATATTTTTGGCTAATTCTGGGCCGACATGTTGTAACTCATTCTAACCCTAAAGTGGCAAAATATTGTATAATATGGCTTAGGGTTAGGGTTTTCATTATGTATGTTTTAGTAGCTTCTTATGGAGGCATTGAGCTGTAAGGGATTACAGATTGTAATCAGGTTGTAATCACTGGATAATAAAGTATTGGACTCGATGTTGGTGGATGTAGCCCAGGGATTGGGTGAACCACGTTAAATCTTTATGTCTTATGTTCTCTTCTGTGTGGTTTATGTTTTCTATGATATTGAATATATTTTCATGTAATTGTTATTTCTTTCTTTGTAATCCTAACAATAAAAGTGTGATGATATTTGGCAAAGACTAGATATGAAAATTGAATGATTATACCTTCATAGGCCTTTTTGTGTTCAAATTTTCAAGAAGATGTTGACCTTGTAAAGTTGACTTTAGGAAGACAAGATCATAAATGTCATCATATATGCTATATCTTAAAATTACTCATTTTAATTCCTTGATGCTTGATCACTTACTCTTGAATTCTTGAAGGCGAAATAGTAGTTGAGAGAGATTGAATTAATTGTTTCCATGCCAAAATGAGGGGGGAAATATTTCTTTTGTAACTTACCAATAATTCCAGGGTGTTAGAATTGGAGCAAGATGACATTGATTTAAAATTCTCACTCAAAGAAGTCAATCATTAAATCATTCAAATTTGAGCCCTGATTAGTGGGAGTGGGTCATTCAAGGTGAATTTCTCCCCCCAATGTAGGTTCAATTTGGATCCAAGATCCAAAATTCCAAGGATATGCAAAAATTAAATTCAAAATTGAGTTGGATCAAACATAATGAGCACAAGAGGCCAAGAATAAAAAAATATAGCTTAAGTGGGTGATAAATTCCATAGATGCAATTTATGATGTTATATTTAGCCCCCACTTTAGTGAGAGTATAAACCTACATTCATACTCTCGGTAAACTAGATCATAGCATAGATAAAAAAAAATTCAAGGTATAAGAGATAAGGAAACAGTAAACCCCCAAGTGAATTAGGGCCTTATCAATCTAATAGAGAGAGAGAGAGAGAGAGAGAGAGAGAGAGATTAAACTTACTATGGGTCATGTAAAGATATTGGTGGAAAGGAAAAATGAATATTCTAGCAAGTTTTTTTATGCTAGTTAGCTCACCTCAAGGATAACCAAGAAAGATATTTTGGAAAAAAAGTGCAAAGCATAATCAAGGATTAAAGAATTATATCCAAGGAAGTTTTCTAAGAGAAGATTACAAAGAAAAAGGCATAGTTTTCTAAGTAAGCTGAAAAAAATTATTGTAAAATTTGATTGTGGTGTTTGCATTTAGTGTAACAAAGAGTAGAGTGTATTTAATCACATTAAAGTTATTTGGTACTCCTTACCCAAGCAATATCTTTGAGGTAGCATACATGCATCCAAAAGACAAGTACATTTCCATATGATATGCCCCCAACAAAAAAGTCAAGGGAAATAGAGAACATGAAAAAGAAAGAACATAATGGATCCACTACCTCTAGGGTCAGTATGTGTGTTTCATAAATCATGTATATCAGGTATAATTGTATTGATTTGACCTCATCCCCCAAAGGTAGTGGAACTACAAGCATAATGGACAAAAAGAACATAAGATGAAAAAAAGGGTCTTTTGGGTCAATGTAGTAGAGACCAAAAAATAAATGAATCTTAATGTTCTACATCATCCCCAAGTAGACAACACAAAGGTACATTTTCCATAATATCACATGTATGAAATAGCATAGATAAGGTTGAGATACAAGTACAATGTCATGACATGTTTAGTCCCTTTATTACCTTGCACTAGTGAAACAACAAGGGTCATCCAAAAAGAGCTTAACATAATAGAAAATAAATATCAAGCAACACATCATGGGAGAAGCACATTACAAACAAGAAAACACACAAAAGAACTTACTATACAAGAGGAGTTATGCAAGTGTATAATCTAGCTCCTCATATTTCTTAATATTACTTAGGGAAGGTGGGTAACATGCAAGACAAGGAACATTGAGAATGGTAGATGGAGCTAATGTGAGTTCCAAACAAGGACCATGCTCTAACGATGAGTCACTTTGTTTGTCACTAGGAGCTAGGGCTAATTCTTTGGAAAATCTTGAAGAAAGCTCATGATTGATTTCAACAACCTCATACATATCATTAGAATCATTATAATTAACATTATTAGCATCATAATAGTTAGCGTCAACAAAATTATATCATCTGTATCATCATTTAAATTAATCACAATAGGATCTTTAATACAAAAAGAACAATTATAATGCTTAGAAAATTTTGTTTTCTTAAGATTTTCTTCATCCCCTGGGTTGGTCAAAGCTTAGTCAAATGGGATAAAATATATAGGGTAGGAAGTATTTTGGTAAAAAAATTCATGAGCATTGGCATAGCATTTATAGCATTGGTCTTTAGCACTATAGTTTCTTTTCGTTTAGTTTAAAATTTGGGAAGGTTTGGGATCAATCATTATCAACTCCTTTTTGTCGTTTGTTGGAGGAACAAAAGGAACCTTGCTAGGTTGAGATGTGGAAGAAGTTGGATGTTTGTAGGATATAGGAGGTGGAACTAAAGCATATATAGGAGGAATGGAAGGTGTGGGAAGGATTCCAAGTCTAGGATGAGGAGGTGGAATATTTTTAGGTTTTCTTAATTTTGAAATCATTTCATGTTTTATTTTTTAGTAAGAAAGGAAGAATATGCCTTGAAGAGGTTGTGATGGATGAGTTATTTGGGGACAAAAGAATTCAAGGATGAATTTTCCACAAATTTCTAATTGTTTATAAATACTATGATTAATCATGATAATTTATCCATAATGAGGGAACTTCAAACACTTATGGATAAGAGAAGCAATAGCTTTCATGGAAGCAAGCCAAGGATACCCTAGTCTCACCTGGAATTGATGGAAGGTAGGAAGAATAGAAAAGGTTACACCTAAGCACTTCTTACCAACTTCAATGGGAATTTTAATAGAACCTATAGTGTGATGAGTAAAAAAATCACATTCTTTCATCATCAAATTATATTTTTCATTATTAACTTGTTTCTTGTAAAAAGATGTTCCTCGGTAATAACATTAACCATACACACAAGATCGACAAGTACTCCTTGGGAAAAATTTCCTTGAATCTTCACAAAAATGTAAAGAGGTCTAGGTGTCTTAATGGTTTCCTTATGGTTAAAAATAATATAAGGTCTAAGATTAGTCTTGGGTTTAGGTTTAAGTTTCTCAATGAGATTATCAATATCGTTGGATCCTTCACACACATTATCAATGTTCATGGTCATAGGTTTACTACGCTCAATAATTTTGGTGGAATGGGAAGGTAAAGGATTGGTAGGTTCGACAATATTGGTAGAATAAGAAGGTAAAGAATTGGTATATATTTTCAAATTTTGGTTAGGAGGTTCTACTTATTTATTTACCTTATCATTAACACCCTCGATAGATATGGTATTGGAATCAATAACATCTTGGACAAGATGTTTCAATTGATAAGATTTTTTAGTATCATGGTAAGTTTGATGGTGATATTGGAAAACAACTTTAGGAACATAAGAAGTAGGCAATAGTTTGGAAGTGTTGATAGGTTTAATGGAACAAAGCTTCAAAACATTAGCATTCATCAATGTTACCATAACATTATGTAAAGACTTAGAAAGTGGTAAAAAATTATGAATTGGTTTGAAAATTAATGACTAAGGGGCCAGACCTAAAGTTTCAGCTACCACTTATACATCAACAAATTGTTATTAATCTTGATGAATCCTTTATTGCGATTTTGAAACTTTTGGAAAGTTTGTTGAGCGGGAACATTCTTATCAACTAGAGACATTAAATTTGATGACTCAAATTGGCTCACTTGAAGCTAATAAGTATGAAGCACTATGCATAATTGAATAAAGAAAGCAAACTCAAAAAATAATAACTTATCTTTAATCATTTTTGCAAATTAGAAATCAAAATTCTTTGAACATTCATATCAAGAACGGAATAAGATATTTGAGAATGAAAATATTTAAACATACCAATAAAATCGATCATTTTCTCTTTAACACCTTTCTTACAATGAATCAAATAAGTCAAATAAATTTGAGGGCCAATATTATGTTACGAATAATATCTTGGGAAAGTGGGCTAGTGATATCACAAGTTAGAATGTTGTATGTGGATTGGATTAGGGAACCTAGTTGGTGTTGCAAAGATAAAATACTTTGTGCTAAGTTATTTATGGTTCTTTAGTGGTTAGGTTGGTAGTCACATGTTGGATAATGAAAGATGTCGAATATTGTGAGAAATGGATGTAGCATTAGAATGTGAAAGTGGGACATTATGGTAAGTAGGTATAGGATATAGTTGATTAATACTTGGAACACTCGGGAAGGAGGTATAATATGAATTCCTCCAATACTAGCATGTATAGGATTGATGTTTTTTGTAGATGTAGCCATGATAGGTGGAGTATAAGTAGGCACATAAGGAAATGATGTTGGTATAAGAATAAAATTATTAACATGATAAGTAGGATTAAAGAGATGAAATTTTTTGGCACAACTTTTCATAGACATGATATTACCATTCACAATGTGAGATATGCTACGCAACATATCTACATCATGCTCATCATTTTGAATCATCCTCCTTAACCCTTCAATCAAGGGGATTGCCTCACTATCTAGGTTTTATTGACTCATCCATTGTTCAAAATTTTCTAATTTATTGAAAAGAATTCCCAATTAGTTAGGATAATTTAGTATCTTTCACAAGAGTGGAAAATGACTATGCAATTATGAAAATTGAATAAATAAGATAGGTTAAAATAAGGTAAAAATATAGATCTCAACACATATAGGTAAATGGAAAAGTGACAGACAAATTATGATTGTAGATTCAAGAACTATGGACTGCAACTAACCTATAATCCAAATTTTAGGCAAAAGTGGCAAGAGCAATTTGGTTGTGGCTACTTGCTACTGAGAGAATTCGATCAAAGTGACCTCCCTACACTTTTTCATGAAATGACCTGGAGATTGAAGATCTTAGAATGCTTAATTTGTAACTTTTTTATTGTATATGACACTTGTTCCTGCACATAGAAAAGAACAAAAAATTTGGATAGAAAGGTATTTTCCTAAGTCAAACTCAAGTTTTGGAATTAACCTTAAATATAAAATATAAATTGAAATATGTAGAAGAGGATAAATCTGAAAATGAAATTAGTATACCTTTATAGGCATTATTTATGTTAAAATTTTCTTGAAGATATTGATGTTGGCCTTGTAATGTTGACTTTAGGAAGAAAAGATCATGAATGTTATAGATTTAAAAATTACTCCTTGTATTCAATGCCTTGATGCTTGATCACTTTCTCTTGAACACTTGAAGGAAAAACTATAGTTGAGAGAGCTTTAATTGAATTGTTTACATGTCAAATGAAGAGAGGGATTCCTTTTATACAAGAGTATTTGAGGGAAATTTTATGGCAAATGATCACTCTTTGGTGTTGTATTTGCACGAGACAAGCTTGTAGGTGTCTCAGTAAATGGAATGTCATGATTAGATAAAGATTTGGAATCTCTAAACAACTACTCGATGATGGACTAGGTAGTGTCATAGCACTTTGTGTGCTCTATGTGATGAATATATCCCTCATAAATGTAATGCCTATGACTCTATAAATTGTTTCATTTTTGTTAAACCATTTTTTCTTCTAATGTTTTTCATGTGGCTACAGAATGAGCCAAAAGAGACAAGGATAGTAGACCACACTCATAGTAATGATTAAAAATCCCTTGTTTCCAAGATAAATAGTTTTCTAAGTTAAGCCTGAATATATAAGGATGAAATTATATTTTGACATGATGGACCCCCCAAAAGTGGAACTTTATCTAAGCTCGTGATTAGATGTGTAATACCCATAATATCCAATTAGTCTCAAACTAAAGAAATGTATGAAGAAGTGTGGAAGCATACAAGATACAATGCACATTACAATCCCCTTTTTTAGTTTTTAGAGACTCCACCTTACAATAGGCACTTTATAAGTACAGTGCATAGGCATGACCAATTTGAGTGAAAACTAGAATTTATAGAAAGACTATGGATTCATATCCAATGGATTAGGAAATAAAAAGTAAAATATTTTACAAAGAACAGTGCTCAATTTTGAGCTATCAAGCAAAATTTATGCTCATCCAAATTTTCTCAAGTCACCTATGTGTTACATTACATAAAATTTTGTTTTGGAAATTTTACAAACTTAAGGATGAAAATGCCAATTTGAATCTACGCTTTTTTGTTTCCCAAAGGAGACTCTCTAGCTTCCCATGTTTTGTTGAATGTGAAGCCAAATAAGAAGGTCAAGAGAGCAAAAATTGATGCCAATAAAGGACGCTACAAGTCAAATGCAAGGTCAAACTAAAAAAAAGGTCTAGGAAGTCAAATTCTAGTTCAAGTTGATGAAGTTGCCTCAATCAACTTGTTGGATTGGCCTAAACAAAACTTTAGATGAAATATTATGGTGCAAGGCCAAAATATTGACAAAAAAATTGCTCTCTCTTGTTACTCAGTGAAAGATTTGATTTTCTAGTTTGGAGATAAGTCGATATGCCAAAAAGATCCCCACAAAAAGACAAAGTAGATGTGAAACTTACAATATTTACCTCAATTTACTTTGCCAATTTTAGTGCCATGTCTAATTCAAAGAAAATTTGAACATAATTGGTAGAGTCAAAGGTGGAGTCGACCTCTAATACCAATTTAAAACATAAATTTGATGCAGATTTTATTGAAGATTTTAAACCAAATTTTAATGCCCAAACATAAATAAAGTCACCACAGTTTGCAATCATTGTTTGGAAATAAAGTTTGCAATCATTGTAGTTAGGTTAGTTGGAAAGTTCATTCCTACAAATTAGTTTTCTATGGGAAAATAATAGCTTTATAAAGCCAATACATTGGATATAATAGCTAAATTGAGTTATGGTAATATAATATTTATTTATTTTTTACAATATATTGTTTTCAATAAATTTTTTTATATTATTCTTCTATTATTACTATTCCATTTTGTTGTCTTACATTGGTATCAAAGCATTATGATTTATGTGTATGTGATTGAGGAATTATGGCTATGAAAAAGAAAGTAGGGATGTTTATTTTAGTTTGCAAATAATGAGCTCCACTTTATTTCTTGCCATCACTATTTCCATTTGTTGATCGCGTAAATCTATTCAAGTTTTGCATTAAATTGTGCAAAATGGTTTGAAGTTTCATGTGCAGCATTCCCATGTTTTGAGGCATTTTAAGGAAAGTTTTGGTGAAACTAAAAAGGATTTTGGCATCTTTACTGGTCATTATTTATCTACTAGAAAAAAAATGAATAAAATCACTAAAAAGTAAACCAAGACCTCGTTTTAAGTCTTGTTTTATGAGACAAGAGTTTCAAACATTTAGATCTTTATTGGGCACTACACAAAACATTTTTTTTTCTTATTTTTATTTCTAGTATGCTTGAAAAGTATAAGTAGTTTGTAAATGAAATTGTGTTAATATTTTTTATATGAGTCTATAAAGTATTATTTTGGAATTGCAAATAAAGTTAAATAACTTGTGTGGTCATTATAAAGGTATAATATCAATTTATAATACTTAATCTCTTATTTTTAATATGGTCATATAGTACGTGGTTGATTTGAATAATGATTATATTTTTTAAGCCATCCAAGTTATGTCTAACAATAATTTTAAATTCACATACTTGTGTTGTTGGAGAGCCAAATAGGACATCTAAATAGAGTATAACATGTCAAATTAGAGGTTAGAGGAAATGGAGGTAGTAGAATATCTATCATCTCAACCTAGCTTCTTTCTTAGGGATGATTTATTGCATGAGAAGCAAAGTAGTTTTATTGCTTAAATCCCTCTTTGTATAGAAAAGAGGGGACTTTGTAGATTAGTGAATTTGTCTCGATTTGTGGAGCAATTCTTTTCTTTTGCATATAATTCATTTTGTCTTGATCTTCATAGAAATTGTTTTAGTTTGCAAATAATTATTTTTGTCTCAATCTAAATAGCAATTGTTATAGTTTGCAAAAAAATGAGTTTTTTGGGATCTATGGACATTTGATATGGAGTATTGAGGATTTTTTTATTGTGGATGATAAAGTTTATCTTAATTCATAGAAATGGCATGCTTGTGGATAATGGAGTATGTCTCGATTCATAGGTATTGTTAAATAATCATGTATTTGTCTAGATCGGGAAGTTTAGGTTAATACTTGTGTAAAGTTGAAACATTTTCCCAAACAAGAGGATTTTGGATTAATACAATAAGAGTTGGATAAGAAGCCATTTTCTTAAACCAAGAATTTTAGGTTGATTGTGATGAAGAGTTGTAAATTCAAGACATTTTCCTAGACTAAGAAGTTTAGGTCAATGTTGATATAATTTTGTTCTTGTGTTTCTTTATTAAAAAATGTATTCCTATAAATTAATTTTGTGTGAGAATAAAGCTAATACATTAGATGCAATAGCTGAAATAAATAAAATAATATAATATTTCTTTATTAAATTACAATATAAATCTTTATAGTATTATTCTTCTATTACTATTTCATTTTGTTGTTTTACCTCCAGCTTGCCCTTGTTGAGATGTATGAATCACACATAAATTCCAATGCCCTTGTTGCAAATATTCAAAAGCCTTTGAAAATATTTAAACTCTAGGAAACATGGATTACGCCTTTCCTACAAATATATAAATGCCTTGGCAAAGAATTAGGTGCCAAAAAGTCAGAGATGAATTCAAATGCCAGAGATGAAAGTGCACAATGAAACTGAATGGATGCAAATCTCAAAATACCTTTGAATATCCAAACGCACAAAAATTATAAATATTTTCTTGTAGATAAATTTTAAATGTCGCCTCTATGTAGATATTGACGCCTTCAACTAACGCCTCAAATGCAAAAGCTAAAGCCTATAATTGACGTACTAAGAGGTTTTGTGTAGAGAGATTTCTCATACATTTCCAAGGCAAATTTACAAAAATTATTTTCACAATTGATTGAAGCAATTAACGATTTCACATATATTTCAATGATGAATTTGCGGACATCAAAACACCTTTGCACATATGACTACAAATACTCACACATTGTTGGCAAGTTCCTATGATGTTTTTGCAAAGATTTGAAGAATCTTCAACAAAGAACACCAAATATTTTTGAGATATATGTGTTGGGAAATTGGGTGTTTATTAATTGTAATATTTTATTTTATTATGTCAATGTAGCATCTAGGAGTACTTACATGGATGTGCAATATATAGAGATTCTTTCAGAATATTCTTAAGACCTCTTGATGAGTTGTATTGTAACACTGCAATATTATATGATGTAATTATTTAATGTTGGGGAAATAAATTAAATAAAATACTCAATATTAAATATGGTCAATGGGGTTAGGTAGCAAATGGTTTTGGCATATGATTTATGTAATACTACCTATTAGTTTTGTAAATGCAACCACAAGGGTAGTTGTGTAGGTTAGCCAAGTTTAGCATTTGATGAGGTTGGAAGTATGGCATGGGATGTGTGGTTGCTTGCAAATTCACATGGAGTGCTTGTCTATGGTTGAGGATTAAAAGGCTTTTGTGGGTGTATTGTAATGTTGTTTTTCTGAATAATATGGATTGTGGATGCTTTTGAAGGTTGGGTTTTTCCCTCATGAGGATTTTTCCAAGATATATCTTGTGTCATATTTTAGTGTGTATGTTGTTGATTTTATTGCATGTAGATGTTACACATAATTTCATTAAGTGTTGTCACTAGTGTCTCACATATAGTTGGTAAAGGATGCAAATAGACTAGTTGGTCAAAACACCAAGTATAGTAATCGAGCAGAGCACAAGGAGAAAGATAAGTTAACCTAACACAGTCTTGACCAAGCATAGAAACTGAGCCAGATGATTACCGAGCACACCGAATACAGTTATAAACGAGCATACATGTTTACCGAGCATCAACATTTTATCGAGATAGGAATGCAGTATTTACCGAGTGATACAAGATCGACATAGAAGATTGGAATGACACAAAAAAAATAAGGCAAATGATTTACACCGAACTAGAAAATGATTTACATAAATCAAGGTAAATATTTATTGGAGATATAAATTTGATTGGTGATGATCCCTATGCAGTTTTGATATAGGTCATTCATATGGATCGTTGATCAAGTGTTCTCTAGATGATTCCATAACCCTAATTAGGTCAAATCTTTATGATATAAGAATTATCAAGATGTCAGATCACATTATAAGAGATGATAAGTAGCCTCCTACAAGAGACATCTAAAGATCAGGCAGGGTTATGATGTTAAGTTTTTGACAAAGTATTTAAAATCAAATCAAAAGCAGACCAGAGGCTATTGAGAAGTATTTGAAGGACAAATCTATCACAGAAAGCTGATATCAGTTAAGAGCTAAGTCAATCTGATATTTAGCAAAGTAAGTTGCTACATCCAGATCAATACACTGTTACTTTCTAACAATTATGGAAGACAAAATCTCTTAACAGAGTAGACCTAACCCTCTTTTGTAAATCTCTTAACCAAGTGCACACTTGACAGTGTTGTTGAAATCCTCTAATAAGGTAGATCTTAATAGGTCTTAAATGTTACTCTTAACAAGGTAAAATCATTAGAAGTGATCAAAGTTGTATGCCCTAATAGGAAAATTTATTATTGTAGTGGTGAAGCTTTGTGGGTGCCATCCCCACCATAGTTTGTACCTTCTAACAAGGGTTTCTGTGATACCAAAATTTGTGTGTCTTGTGTATGAAGTTTCATGAATATTTACTTGTTAGTTTAGAAGCATTTCATATTTCAATTATGTTATGAATGAATGGAAATATTAAATATGACAGTCGGTTAATGAAGGATGTTATCTTAAGGATTGAGATTTTTAAAAAAAAAAAATAGGGTTACAGATTCATCCATCCCCTCTTAGTAACTCACCTTTCTATAATCCCAACAATTGGTATTAGAGCTAGTTCTCTTGTTAAAGAAGTTTAATCATTGAAGAGGAAAGATCCTTAGAGATGGAAAGGTATAAGCTTGACAAGATAATTGAAAATCAGAAATTGGAGATGCAAATTCTCCTAGAACATCTTAAGGATGTCAAGGAAAATCTGAGAGAGTCATTGAGCAAAAGAAAGGAATTAGCATTTCAAAAAAATGATACTCAGTATCAGGAAGAAGAGATTGAGGAATTATCTAAAGGAACCAGAAGTGTATTTAATGCATATGAAGCAGCAATCTCAGATCTATCTGAAAAGAATCAACACCTCACTGAGCAGGTAAAAGCACTACAAATTGGACAAGAAACACAAATGGTGAGAATGATTGATGTTATGAATAGTACAAGATAAGTTGAATAAGAGAGGAACATGTCTATTGAAGATAGAAGACAAATGACTAAAAATCTAGAAGAAAAGGAATCTAAAATACTAAGGCTAACCGAGCATCACTTTGAAATTTCAAATCAGATGGTTATCATGAGTCAAGAAGTCAACCAGGTGAACAATGAGCCTGCTAGGAAATTGGAAGACATTGGTGAATTCAGGGAAGAAAATGAAAGACTGAAAAATGAATTGAAGATGCAAAAAAAGCACAATGAAATGATGAAGAAAACTGAGGAAAGCACCAAAAGGATGGAAAACCAGGTCATACAACAAATGTCTATGGAAGTAAAGCTAAAGGTACTCCTAGCACTATTCCTAAATTTAATGGTTATTACTACAATTACAACAAGTATGGACATCAATCATATGAATGTAGATCAAAGATGAATAGGTCACCTAAGAGACAATACATGGAAAACTAATGTCGTACCTGCAAAAAGCATGGTCATATATCACAAGAATATAGGGCACAGTTGAAGCAAGTTTGGAAACCGAAGAGACAAAACAACACTTATCAATCGAGAAGACAAGGTAATTCTTACACTTGCAATTACAACACTTGGGTTAATTGTAAAGAATGTGGAAGATATGGTCATATTTCTACAAATTGTATGAGACTACAATGGAGAGGAAGATCTAGAAATTGGACAAATTCTGGAATGGCATGTCTGCACTATCACAAAGTCAGTCATTTAAGTAAATATTGTAGAGACCGAGCACCAGAACTGAATGTTGATATGAATGAGAATACTATTGATGGAATCAGAAGGTAGATGAGTCAAATGTGGAGAAGATCAACATAAGATAATCGAGGAATGAGCACAACAGTCGGTGACACCTCATCCCTTGGATTAGGTGATTTCACCATTTCTACTTAAGTAAATCAAGTATGTATGGGAATTGAATTTTGATCAGTTACTACATCAAAATCAGCAATTCAACCAACACTATTGATGAATAAGTGGCAAAAGCATCCAAAGGTGTGGCTCCTTTATCATTTGTTTTTAGACCTTCTCATACTTATACTCAGCTTTCTAAATCTTTGTATAATGCGATGTTGAAGCTAATTAATGCTAATATGTTAACACTTCCTCTTATCAAACCAACTGACACATCCAAACCTAAGTCCAAATACTTTGATTCCAAAGCTTTTTGTCAATACCACCATCAACCTAGTCATGATACTGAAAAGTGCTTTCAATTGAAAAATATGATTCAAGACCTTATTGATTCTAATGTTATATCTATAGATGTTGATATCAACAATGGAAATAAATCATTTTTTCCTCCTTATCAAAATTTTCAAATATACACCAATCTTTTCCATATCATTCCACCAATATTGTTGATAAACCTTCTTCTTCCCAATACATCGACTATAATGAGAAAGTTAATGAAGCAACTAATATTGTTAACCAAGTTGAGCATGTTAAAACTAAACCTCAACCTCCTCTGTTGGGATAAGAAAGATATAGTACTGAGAGGAGAGGGGTGAATCAGTACCCTCAAAACCTATTACTGAATATACAATCTGCAATAGTAGTGAATCCAACTGAATCCATTGTTTTCAACATACATTCAAATAACTTTGCAAATGTAAAGTGCATGAAACAAACAACAAAACATTCATGAAATGTAACACATAACACAAGTATTTTGGTTACACGAAAACCCTTGTTAGAAGGTAAAAAATGCAGTGGGGATGACACCCATAAATTCTTCACTACTTCAGTAAATAAAGTATGTCAGTTAAGGCTACAAGTTTGATCACTTCTAGTGATCTTACCCTATTATGAGTAACTTCAGATCGATTAGATCTACCTTGTGAGAGGATTTTAACAACACTAAGAAAGTGTGCCCTCAGTTAAGAGATTTACAATCAGATTGTTAAGTCTACTCTGTTAAGAGATTTTCAATCCTGCTATAATGATTAGAATATAATTGAAAATATTTTTAAATGACAACTATGACTTCTCTGAATTAGATCAATGAAATACCAATTCAATTTCACCTTGATGTGTAGTATATTGTCCTTTGTTCTTCTCGGTAGCCTTGTTTATTTTTTAATAAACTGACTACTTTCTGATAACTGTTCTGTTCTGTAAACCCTTGTCTGAATTCTGATGTCTTGAAGACGGCTACTTCTTCATGATCTCCTTGTCATGCATTCTCAGTTCTATAAAAATGATATCAATTATAAATATACAAAAAGCTTCTATGACCTAATTAGGTTTACAACATTTTAGAAAACCTAAGATCTACGATGTACAAAAATAACCTAGATCTAACTATTATATAGGAATCATCACAACATTTAATGATTACATCCATAATAAATATGCCTCGATCTTGGTAATACATTTATAGATCCGTGTAAACCATTTTCATAGATAAATGTTCCATTGTTGATTACTATGTCATTTTCTGAACAACTCGGTGAATACTGCATTCTTTGTTTAGTGAATATCCTGATGCTTGGTGTTCATTGACTCGGTGCTTGGTATATTATGATGCTTGGTAAACGTACTCGATTAAACTAGTATCCATTTAGCTTTTGGTTCTGCCTTGTGACTGCTCGGTATGAAGGCTTTGTTAGTTCAACTAACTAGCATGTATAGCTTCTTATTTCATCTTTTATCGACTGATCAGCGTAGTTTACTGACTAGGTATAGATGATACTAATGACAACACTTAATACTCAATTAGAGATAACAATCTCCTACTTTGGCATTAGTATCAAAACCAAAATATATATGTACCGAATCTTAAAAATGTTTCTTTCTATCTCCATATATACATATACAAAAAAAATTAGCTCTTCTACAAAATTCAAAACTCCCCCTCGATGCATGCTCTCGATATGTAATGAAGTGCAATGGCATATATACATGTTTTCCCCCTTTTTTATTGTAATTCCAAAATAGAAATGTACTTATAATTTGTTAAAAATGTTCTGGTGGGTTTTCTTCAATGAATCTGAGAGGTTCTCCCATTCCTCTTTCAAGTTGGTGAGAGCAATGTGCTCAAGACCGACTTGTGCATGCATATCAAAAATATTTTCCAAAACTGATATCTCTAGTGTATCCACTAACACTTTGGCCTTCTCAATGTGTCACTCTATAATTTTGAGGTGAGGAAGCAACTCGGCTTGTAGCTCGGTGACTCGGTTACTTATGTTGTCTTCCTGCTTCCTTAGATCTTCTCTTAACTACCTTAATTCTTGCACTTTCAGGATATGCTTATGAAAATTATTTGGCTCAGTTAAGGAAGCATTTTCATTGGCTAGGATATCTACCTCTAGCTTCTTTATCTTTTCACTGACCTCGGCAGTGAATGTCTCCACAATGCAAAGCTTTAAAAAAATTTGAATTATGTTCTGAGTTATAGAATTTAGCTTGGTTATAACCTCAAAAAGCTTTACCTTATTAACTGCCACTTCTTGGCTGATCTTTTCTGTAAGTTTTGCTTGAATTTTGGCTTCTTCCCTTTCTTCTATTCTTTTCTCATCATCTATGTCCAGGGCATTGATATCATTTGTGAGAGTTGCAAGTTGGTCCAAGATAGGTGTGTCTTTATTAACTTGGACATCAGGTAAAACTTGCTACAGAATGTCACTCACATCCTCTAGTATCTTCTTGCTCTTACTCTCTTTTCTTAGCTTTTCTTGTGCAACTTTTCTTGTGCATAACTCTCCATATTTTCTCAATTCTTGTGGGTCTAAGTTCTGTGGGTCACATTCTGGAATAATTATGACTTCATCTAGTGTGACCGGTCCTTTACCATGTTTTATTTTCTTCTTCTTAGACTCTGATGGAGAAACCTTAACAAATGGAACTAGAGATTTTACCTCTACATTTTTCTTTTGTTGCTCAATCAACATTGTTTCTTCCTTCTTCTGATCCTCGGTAACTTGAATCTCGGTTGATACAGTTGGAGCCTCTGATGTAGTGTCGATGGGGTGGTCTTGGTAGTCTCTATCTTTATGTGCCTTTGTGTCAACCTCTTTTTCTTTAGGCTCATTTCATTCTTCAGTTCTTGTTCCTTGTTCCCCTGTAAGTATCCTTTGTTGCTCAGGGATTGAGCATTCAGGTTCTTTTTGTGTCAATATATCTACTACTTGAACTAGAATAGGTAGGTCACTTGGTATTATGCTTACTGATGGCTTGGTAGGGGCTTGATCTTCTTGTTGAACTTTAGCAATTGTGACATCCTCATCATCTTTGATTTCATCAGGGTCTCCATTTGTAATGTCCTCAATGAGTACATCATTTTTTCCATCATCAATTCCCTGTATGGTTACCTGTTCGGGTGCATTCTATTGTACATCTATGTACTTGGTGGCATCGGTAGTACTAGGAACCTTGGTGTCTGAAATATCTATGGGTTCCTTAGCTAGATCTACATCATCAGCATGGATGCCTTTCCCTTTTCTTCAAGGTTTCTTCTTAGGTATAATGGCCAAATCCAATTTATTTACCTCTTCTTGTGCTTGGAGAATAGAAGTCCAAAGCAACTGACTATTCTCATCTACTTCAGCCATATTTTCATCAAGAATCTAAAGTGCTCAGCTCTTTAAAATAAATCTCTTTGAATATTTCTTCATCAGCTCATCAATCTCGGTACTTGTTAATGTTGGCATCGCCAAAAGTGGGGATTGTTCCCTCATTGTCTTTTTAGTACTCAATGCATAAGTCCATCTTGCATAAATTTTGTCATATAGGCTCTTAGGGACATACTTTGCAAATTCAATTGGTACCTTTTTAAATTTGACCATCATCTGAATTACAGCTTCTATTTTATTCTAGTCCTCGGTTGATAGGTGTTCAAATTGGTTTACCTTCGATTTGCTAAGACCTCCAATGTCTATTATTGATTTTGCAACCTCATCAATAGTTTGATTCTTATTAACAACAACCTTAAATTGATTGATATCATCTTCATCATCATCAATGTCATCTTTTCCTCTTATTAACTTTCTTCATTTCTTTGGGTCCTCGGAGGTATCTTGAGTACCTCTCTTTTTTAGATATGTTTTTGTTGGTGTGGGTCTAGATATCTTTACAACTCCTTTCTTTAGTGGAGGTAAAGTTGTAGTATTTGACCTTGTCCTTGCTCTGCTTTGTGTAACTCCCTACTTCCTCTTAGGAGTGGGCTGAACCGGTGTAGGATCTATATCCTTGTCTAACTCAGTTGCCTCATCATCATGTTCCTTGTCAGTAAGAAGTAATTGACCCTCAGTTGCTTCTTCAACCAGAATGTCCTTGGATGCTTCAGCATCTTCTCCAAATTTCTTTACTAAATTAATCATCATTTTTCTTGATTTCTTTGTTATTTTCCCAATAACTAGGCCTATTTTTATCCTGGTCTTAGCTTCTTCATATGTACCAAACCTAGCATCTTTAGTATCCTTGGGCTCAGCCAATAAAGCCTTGATTGACCTAGAGGCTTAGTCAATATCAATTTCATAACCCATAGGGGCTAACCATTTTGTCCTATTCTCTACTGCCTTAATCAATGTATAATCTGTATCCACTAGGAAACAGATGTCATGTTCAAATTCCTCAACTAGTTGCCTCAGTATCCTACTCTATGCATTCATTCTTTCCTTGAACTGTTCAAAGTAAATGTCTACCATACTAACAAAGTTATCTCCCAAACTCTTTATCAAATTAATTATTTGCAAGGTAACAGGCTTGTCGGTAGTCCAATCAACATTATTAACTGAAGGGAAAAAAATTTGCACATAAAATAATATGCAAAGTAACAGAGATCCAAACTTACATGTGTTGGATTTTTCTGATTGAATAGTCTTCATATTCTCCTCAATTTTTCTTAGTAGCAACTCGGCAAGACCCAACTGAAATCACTTTTTCACAATTGTGTATCCTATGTGAACTGCACCACATGGTTTATTGTTTGTTCTGCTTGATTGGAAAATTTTATAGCCAATAACATAGGCACCGAACCTAGTTTCTAGATCTGTGATTGTATTAACCTTCAATCCTCTTCCATCTCATTCTACTCTAGTTAATTTCTCCAACTCAGTTCTCGGTGCACTCCTCAGTGCTTTAACCTTGTCAGTGGTGGGGTATCCAGTCACTGCATGTATAATATCCTTTTTAATCTTAATGGGCTCATCCAACCAGAATTTTCCATCATGGAACTGACTCAAAACTATTCTTATCCATTCATTCTAGAAGACCTTTAAAAAATGTATCACATTTGTTAAACCCTTGACATTCAAGTGTTCATGATCACTCTTCAGCTTCCCATCAACACAAAACTTTTGATATGTAGCAATAATCTCAAAATCACCAATCTCTCTAATTTTGCAATGGATATAGGAGCAAATGTCTTCAACCAGCAAAACCCTAGGTGGTATGCTTGAGAAAGCTTTGATTTTGTCAACTTGTGAAGCAACTTCGGGATGAAGTTTGTACTTCAACTCATTGCAAGTAGCAAACATGATTAATCTCACTTCCTCCTCATCTACATTCTTGGATTTTCTACCCTTTGATGTGGACGCCATTGTTCTTGTTTAGGGTTTTAGAAAGAAATAAATAGATAGCTCGGTAACAATGGTACTTACTCGTAATGCTGATGAAATTGCTCGAAATATTTTAAATCTTTGTTCAAATGCTCTAAAAATATTTTTCTCAAAATCTCTTTGTAGACTCTTAACTCTTCGTGATTGCAGTGTAAAAAAAATTAAGTCCACTGTCTATTTATAGCATTTTAAAATTCCCACTCAAACTTTATGCAATAAATGCTCAACCTAATATAGCTCAACAACAACTGTCATGCTCGGTGTATACCATAAAATAACATAATCTCAGTTAACACATGATTTTTCACTCAGTTAATACTGGCGCTCAGTTAACCTTGCTAGTAGTTACCAACTAGTGACTTTCACTCGGTCTAGCATTTACCGACTTATAAACACTTAAAAACTCAAAACTTGTAAAACCATAGTGCATCTTGATTCATGGAGATTTGGTATGAGAACACTTAGTATAAGGAACTATATGATAAATATGATCAATTAGGATTATCAGTTCCATACATACCTTTTTAGCTTTAGGTGGAGGTGGTGATGTCACCCAATCTAATGGATGAGGTTTCACCAACTACATTTCTTGACTTAGCATTATCTCTTGATGCTTTTCTCCACATAGTGTTTCTTATTCTTATGATATATTCAATTGTGTTTCCATTCTCATAGACTTGTGTCTTTGGTGCTTGGTCTCTGCAATCCTTATCTAAGTGAGAGACCTTGTGACAATGTAAACATGTCATGCCAATGCTTTTCCAGCTATGAGATCTGCCTCTCCAGTTCTTCCTCGTGCAGTTAGCTGCAATATGTCCATATCTTCCACATGTTGTACAACTAACCCATGTACTATAATCCTAAGTGTAAGCATTATCTTGTCTCTTTAGTTGATACCAATTATTGGGATAAGAAAGATATAGTACTGAGAAGGGAGGGGTGAATCAATACCCTCAAAAACTATTACTGAATATACAATCTGCAATAGTAGTGACTATCTATCCAACTGAATCCATTGTTTTAAACATACATTCAAATAACTTTTCAAATGTAAAGTGCATGAAACAAACAAAAAAATATGCATGAAATGTAAAACATAACACAAGTATTTTGGTTACGTAGAAACCCTTGTTAGAAGGTAAAAACTACGGTCGGGATGACACCCACAAATTCTTCACTACTGCAGTAAATAAAGTATGCCAGTTAAGACTACAAGTTTGATCACTTCTGGTGATCCTACCCTGTTAGGAGTAACTTCAGATCGATTAGATCTACCTTGTGAGAGGATTTTAACAACACTAAGAAAGTGTGCACTCGGTTAAGAGATTTACAATTAGATTATTAAGTCTACTTTGTTAAGAGATTTTCAATCTTGTTATAATGATTAAAAGATAACAAAAAATATATGTAAATGAAAACTATGACTTGTCTGAATCAAATCAATGAAATACCAATTCAATTTCACTTTGATGTGTAGTATATTGTCCTCTGTTCTGCTCGGTAGCCTTGTTTTTTCTGAATAAACTGACTACTTTCTGATAATTGTTCTATTCTGTAAACCCTTATCTGAATTTTGATGTCTTGAAGATGGCTACTTCTTCATGATCTCCTTGTCATGCATTATCAGTTTTGTAAAAATGACATCAATTACAAATATATCGAAAACTGTTATGACCTAATTAGGTTTACAACATCTTAGAAAACCTAAGATCTATGGTGTACAAAAATAACCTAGATCTAATTATTACATAGGAATCATCACAACATTTAATGATTACATCCATAATAAATATCCCCCGATATTGTTAATATGTTTATAGATCCCTATAAACCATTTGCATAGATAAATGTTCCATTATTGATTACTATGACATTTCTTGAACAACTCAGTGAATATTGTGTTCTCTGTTCGGTGAATATCCTGATGCTCGGTGTGTAGAATGCTTGGTGTTCACTGACTTGGTGCTCGGTATATTATAATGCTCGGTAAATGTACTCAATTAAACTAGTATCCATTTAGCTTTTGGTTATTCCTTGTGACTGCTCGGTATGAAGGCTTTGTCAGTTTAACCAACTAGCATGTATAGCTTCTTATTTCATCTTTTATCAACTGATCAACATAGATTATCGACTAGGTATAGATGATACTAATGACAACATTAAATGCTCAATTAGAGATAACACTCCTTAGTCTTTTGGTACCTTTAATCATATTGAGACAATTAAAGATCTTTATGGTCCTCTCTACACTTTTTCTAGGGTTAATGACACTCCTTCCTTTGGTACCCTTATTGATCCCACTTGCATGGTGAATTTGATTTTTTTAGTAAAAAATTTCAAAAATATTTTTATGATAAATTTGATGTCTTGATTCAAACTTGAAATGGTTTCCTATATCCTTCTCATGGTTCCATTTCATTTCATGTGGGATTTGGTGGTAAAACCTTAGACACTACTTTCACTATCGTTCCTACTTCTAATCAATTTCAAGTTAAACTTTCTCTTCCTTAGCTTACCTCCATGAAAGTCATGGCTTCTCCTATTCATAAATGTTTTAAATTCCCTCATAATAGATAGATCATGACTATTAACCATAGTCTTTATCATCCTGCCATGCCTTGAGACTCCATTGACCTTGATTTATTTTGGCCTTACATGTCTCAACCAACTAAAATTTGTCCTAATTATCTCTTTCAATCATACCAAGCCTTCTGCAAGATTCAATAAATTTGTGAAGTTATTCAACCTAAGGATGATCCTATTTGTGTACTTCTTCCTACACCACCTATCCCTCCTTTATATGCTTTTGTTCCACCTCCTATTGCTTATATGCATCCTCTTCCTATCATCTCTCAACCTAGTGTGGTTCCTTATGTTCTTTATCCTAAAGAAGAAAAGGACCTAATGTTGATTGATCCTATCCCAACCCAAATACCTAGCAAGACCAAACGTAACCATCATTCTCATGATCATCATTGCAAGCGTCGTGCTAGAACCTGTCAATGTGCTTCTTAAAACATTTCTCCACCTCATACACTTCCTCATACTTAACCTCCTTTTGACCAACCCATGCTTGAGCCTATGGAGCAAGTGAATTTAAACAAAGTTAAAATCAACAAACATGGCAATGCTATTCGTATCTTAGATTCTATTATAATTAATCTTGATGATGAAGATACTCTTGATGATGATGTTCATGATGCTAAAAATTATATTCATGCTAGTGTTTCTTATGACATGTATGAGACTATTGATATTGATCCTTATTTACTAGTTATGCTGTCACAACAGTTATCTATCACTCCTAGTAGTGAATACAGTGACCTATCTTTACAGCATGGTCCTTGTTTGGAACTGGCTATTGTTTCATTTATCGTGATTGACTTTTCTCCTCCTGCAAGTTTCCCACCTTCCCTAAACACTATAGACCAAGATAGGGGGAAGGCAATATGATTGACTAGCTCCTCTTATGCAGTGGGTTTTTTATGTTTTCCTTTCATATTGTGCTTCCCCCATGATGTGTTGCTTGTTATTTTATTTTTTTTCTTTAAAACAACCCTTGTTTCTCTATTGGCGCAAGGTGATAGAGGAATATTCATGTTGTAAAACATTCTTCTATTTGTATCTCTCTTCTTCTATATGTTGCTACATATTATGTTGTACCTATTCCATTGTTCGTAAACATGCCTTTATGTTGTCTGATTGGGATGATGCATAATGGTAGACACCTATTATTTTTGGTCTCTATGATTCTAGTCCAAAAAGACTCTTCTTTGTAACTCTTACAAGTTATTTCTTCCATTATGTTGTATTTCTTCTTCCTTTTGGGAATGATGACATTTCATTTTGACATAATATTACACATATTATCATATGATCATACTAACCCTAGAGTTGGTAGATTCCTTTTGTGCTCTCTTTTGTCATGTGCTTATTTCCTTTGATTCATCTTTTCTTGGGGGCATGTTAGAGTGGAAATATTTCTTGTGGATGCATGTATGCTTTATTAAATCCATTGCTCCTATTAATGCTTTTACAGTCATTTTAACATGGGGGCATACACTTCACTCACATTTTTGTACACACACACATACTATTTTCAATGCTTCTTTTCATTTGGATCCCTTAATGGATACACTTTCCTTAAGGACATATCCTCATTTTCTTTTTCAATCCCTAAGGAACCTTTCCTTCCCTTATGACATATATCTCTTTTGGATCCCTTATGGATACACTTTCCTTAAGGACAAATAATTTTTTTTTTTTGAACCCTAAGAAAGCTTACCTTCTCTTTGGACAAGTTATTTCTTACCAGATCCCTTATTTGATATACTATCCATAAGGATATATCCTTGATGGATTGACTATCATGGGACACAAACCTATTAGAACTTTCAATTCCATATTTTGCAAAGCCTTCTTTGTGTGGTTCACAGTAAGACACACAATCTTATTGGGCTAAGGAAATCACACTCTTCTCTCTCATCTATCTTTATTTCGAGTGATGTCTCTTTTATCTTATTTTTGGATTTGATGAGGACTTAATTCACTTGGGGGCTTGATGTTTTCTTGTCTCCTTAACCTTGATGGTATCATATTATGCATTTGATCTATTTTATTGTAAGCATGAGTTTCCCTCATACTCCCGCTAAAGTGGGGGATAAATGTGTAGTCCTACAAAGTTAGCACCCATTTATTTGGAAGCTCTAGGAATTATTGGGCCCCATTTTATTGATTTCAAAAATCCAAATGCATTTATTCTTGATTTCCCACATATCTTCTCTTTTCTTTCTACAATCTCCTTACACTTCCCAAAACCAAATTTTCAAATTTTGTATTCTCAAATGCATGTCACCTAAAGTTGGCCTATACCTTGGGAGGTGAATTTAGAATGGACTTGGGGCCCGATGCAAAGGTGTTTCTTTTCCCACTCTTAATTGTGGTCGGCCTTCATAAATTCAATCCCAAAATGAGTATATAAGGACATTCAAGCTCCTCATTTTGACATTTGCAATTATCAACAAGAAATCTACGTGCAAGCAATTATTGCTGATTTCAAGTTCTCTTTTGGATTCAAGATTTGGAGGCTCCCAATTTAATATCTCTTAGTGTTCTTCCATTCAAGATCTATTCAAAGGAAATATTCTCTCATTGATGCAAGTTTCTCTCTTCCATGATGACCAAGTAGAGGAATTTAGAAGCAAGCAAGAAGATCCATATCCATCATTTTTCCTCTTCTTCCCCATTCAAGTGATCAAGCATACATATGTTTCAGATCTAGGACTTGGAAGGTGTAGATCCATTTCATTTTTTAAGACATTCTTGATTCTCCAACAAATTTCAAGCAATCATTCATACATCTTCATGGGCTTATCAGATGTGTATCCATCTATGAGGGTTTGATAAGCAAGGTAAATACTTACATTTGTCTTGTTTTTACATGAGTTATTTATTTCATTTCAAGTTTAATTCCTATATAAGGGCTTGACCAAAGAAATCCCCTCACCCCCCCCCCCCCCCCCACAAAAAAGAAATCCTTTTTTTTCTTGTGTGTAGAAACGGGTGACAAAGTTGCAAATTCACAGAAGATTTAAAACCAGTGATAGGTACAAAATAGGACCCTACAATTTCTTACATTTGAGGGTATAGGTCAGCTTGTTTCTCCCCATACCTAGGTATAGGTTGAATTTCTCCTAAAGTAAACCTATTCATGGAGCTCTAAAATTTTCACAGTAGGCAAATACAGGTCTCTGGGCCCCGAATCTAGAACAATTTCATTTTTTGGTAGTTCTCTGACAGTATTTTCAAAATCTAAAATTCCATCTTCTTCTAACCCTCAAGGTGAGTACATGTTCATTCTCAATCCCTTTTAGCACTTCCTTTCATGCATCATATCTTATATTTCATAATGCAAGTATTCATTTCTTTAGTCATGGTATAGATCTTTAGCAATCTTCTTTCATATCATGCATTTATGCACGTACTGGGAATATCCTAAATCCACCCTTTAGCTAGATCTTGCATTTGTACCCCTTCATCCTGTTGGGTTGTGCCAATTAGATTTGGTATAAGGACCAGATTTTAATATTCCAATATATATGGGAAGTGGGGATCTACCCTTGCTAACAATTTCCCATATCATAGTATATACAATCAAGACTATCAATATGAATAAATTTAGGTGGATTGAATCCATTTCTCTATTCTTTGTCTAGGGTAAAGTTGGTGACTCATTCTTGGGTATTTACAATTTGTGTTTTGTATATGGTATGATTTCCCTTATATAGTAGTTGGGGTGTGAAAATTATTTTTTGTCATTAAAAGAGGCAGAGTATGTGTATTCTATATGCTATGAGTTCCCTTCTGCACTACTCTTCTTTGACAAGAGCATCATTGTCATAGATTTGATCTTTAAAGAAAATAATGCCTCTCCTAATGTGTTTGTTGGAAAGCCATTACAAATGCAACACATAAATAAATGTAATATTGTCTAGAAAAGGCCACTTATACAAGAGGGTCACTTATTAAATTTTGGCTCTATGGGAAAGAAATGATGAGAGTCATTCTTTACTTTAAAGGTCTACTGTATGGCATCAAAAAAATAGGTGATCTACATGTTTGTCTTCTGAACACTTTCATTTTAATTAGATACAAATTACAACCACCACACACATCTTCAAAATTTCAAGCCTCCAGTGCATAACGTTGAACATTGTGTTTATACTAATAGTAATTATAAGTATTTTCAACCAATGGACACTAAATACATCTAGGGTTTACATTTTCTAGTCTCTAGGATCTATAGAAAAGTCACAAACAAATAATATTCTCTATAAACCCTAACCACCACAACAAATAGAAACTAAATACCCAAAAATTTTACACCCCTTTTCACCAAACACACAGAAAATAAATACAATATACCTATATATATCTCTATATGTATGTATGTGTGTATGTGTGTGTGTGTGTGTGTGTGTGTGTGCATGTATGTATGTATGTATGTATGTATGTATGTATGGTTATCCCTATTGAACACCAATTAGTGTGACAACCAATTTCAATCATATTTCCCATATTTTGAATCATTTTTTTTATTAAGGTCATTCTCAACCAAAGGAAACCAAATACCTCCTAGGGTTTACTTTTTTTATGATATCCAAGATTTGTAGACAACTTGCAAACAAAAAATATTCTTTGAAAACTCTAACCATGGCAACAAATGGAAACTAAATAGCCAATCACTACTTTCACACACAAACAATATTCTCTATAAAATAAACTAGTCACTATTTTCACAAACAAATAATATTCTCTGTAAACCCTATGAACCACAACAAATGGAAGAAAAACACCAAAAAAAATCCTTTGGACATATATTCTATTCATTGCATGGTCACAAGAAACTGTAAAATTCTTGGGTGACGGACAATTTTCTAGGCACATCAGCCCATTCTAAATGCAGTGAAATGCATGGTCACTACAACAACCTTTCTAGCCACATGGTCACCAAAGAATAAAAAATCCCATGAGGATGAAAATTTCCCAAAAACATAACCACTAATAACAACCTGATAGAAACTTAAAATAAAAACTAATACAATACTAAGTAAGGACACAAAAAACATCTCATACACATAGGAAAATTGAAAACATGTTTTACGACTACGACCATATGACAAACAATTTAACTGTTTGTAGTAGATACTATAAGGTCTATCCAAGTCACTCGTGTGGCTATACCATGTCGAAGAACTATCTAGAAACCACTAACACCTCAAAAGGGTTGTGTTTTCGCAACAGTTGCATCAAACCATAGCAAAACCAGAACTACATATCTAAAAATATAGTGTCAATCCAAGATGCCTTGATCCTGTGGATACAGGGTATGTAGGTAATCAGGAAGGTGAAGGAAACCTATAGTACACATGTATCTTGGATATAGCTTGATTGTTTTTTGTTTAATATTAAGGCCTTGCTGAAATAGCATAACTATTAAATCATCTTCAAACTTGTAATGCTTTGAAGAATAGACTTATCAAGGATATGCCATGTCATTGTTTTCAAAGTTTTCAGGTTGGTCATTTAAAGATGCCCATAGATTCAAACACTCATGACTTCAAAATCGGCATCACCCCAACAAACAATACCATCTATGTATTAATTGCACTTTACAAGCACATATTTGTCTTTTCTCCTCGTTTTGGATTTTGTAGGCAAAGATTCATTGTGAAAAGTGGATGGAACTATCCAGATGCAAAGTAGCACACATTGCAGACTTCAAGTAAGGCATATACAATCAAATTTTAAAATTCAATGGGTTACAACATATCCTCCTTATGGTTAAATATATTATATTTTTTAGGATTTCCTTAGCATTCCTATCTTTTAATATCAATTAGCAATTGCATAATATACACAACTACTAATGGAAACATACTTGTAACAATCACACTTGATCTTTTCTCTGTACAAATATTTGTAAATATTGGCCTCTTCATGAGTGTATTACATCATTCTAGAGGATTACTAACAATAATAATAAACTATGACATGAATATATCATTTTATGTCATTGTTCCCTATAATTACTTTGAGTATTCCACCAAAACTAATCAGATGCTTATGTATTAGTGGGAGCTCTAATGATTACTTCAACAATTAACACAAGGTTGCTTTTGTCATGGTTATTCACTGCACTTTTGCTCTGCATACTTGTGTTATGTACTCATCCTCAGTTTTGCAGGGACGGGTTGATTATTAAAACTACATCAAACTATCCACAAGAAAACCACCAAATATTTCAATGTTCATGTAAGGTGTATACCTTTAAATTTTGCATTTCGTTGGCTTACAAAATTTTCCCATTACGGTAAACTATTTTGTATTTTTTTTATTTGTCTTGTGATTACTATCTTTTAATATCAATTAGAAATTGCATAATACAGATAATTGTTGATAGAAACATACCTCTAACACTACGAAATGGAGGCTAACGGCTCTTCCCACTCTGCATCATTTTCAAATGTGATCATTCTAGGTTTGGGTTTGTGACTGGGTACAGTGCCCCACCTCAGTCTAACATTGATACTAGGGGCTCTAATGCTTTCCATCTTTTTGGGTGTGTTTCTACACTGTGCTTGGGAGATTTTGTTGTTGGGGTGTCTTTTATTGTTGGCCAAAATGTGTTAGGGATTTCTGTGGGTGCTAGGGGCTCATGTATTGGGCAATTTACAAGTTCTCTTCCTGTTGCCTTGGGTGCTACATTTCTAGCTCCCTGTGGTGCTAGTGTTTTGGGTGTTAGCCCTATCCCTATGATTTATTCTAGCCTTCCTATTGGGCACTTTCCTACTATCTTATGTCTTTGATTAGAGTCTGGTACTTCTACATCTAGTGTTGGTGGTCCTGGTCCTAAGATTGACAAGGGAGGGGTTCCCCCTTCCCAAAATATACTACCACTAGTGGAAGGAGTTACACTCATGATGCCAAATCTATTGCTACCATCCCTTCAAAGGTGAAATCTCATCCCATTTCTTGTGTCAAGAGCTCACCTATGGTGGTTTGTAGCCATGAAGTGGTGGACAATATTGATTTCTACTTGAGACATGGTTTAGTCGCTAGATTCACGGGCCTTTGGCCCTCTCTTCTCGATCTACATTGTTGGGTATCTAACTCTTGGAGACCTTTAGTCTTGGGTGATATTGTGCTCTACCCTTGTGCTAAGGGGTTTTTCATTAATTCATTTTCTTCTTCTAAAGATCATGATTTGGTTTTGAACAAGCTATGGGTTTGGGGGAATCAATCCCTTTCTGCCAAACCCTGGATAGTTTCATTCAACCCTCTTATTGAACCACTCAATGTGTGTTCAGTATGGGTTTTCCTTTTGAATCTCCCACTCCTTTTCTGGGAGATGTATTTCTTTGAGGCCATTGGGAACTCCGTTGGTCATTTCCTGAATGTGGATGAAGATACGACTATGTTGGGTCATTCTAATTTTGCCCATATTTTGGTTGACATGGATGAATCTCAGCTGCTTCCTAAGGATGTGGTTATCATGGTTGGGGAAAGGTCATGGACCAACACTAGATTATGAGGGCCTTCCCTTTTGTTGTCAACATTGCTTCTCTACTGGGCACATGGCTATTGATTGCACTCTTCTGTGTCGTAAAGGTGATAATACTTGGTGGAAGGCTACAAGTAATGATCACTTGACATTTCATGATTCTAATTGTCTTTTAGATTCCTCCTCTAAGGATTCATAGACTATTGATGAAGATGAAACCCCTATGAAAAATCTTGATGATACCCATGTTGTAGACCAGGGTCAGGCCTATGTTGCTAATATAAGTCTTTCTCTTGTTGCAACTCTTGTTATTGCCCCAAATTCTACTAGTGTAACACCCTCTGACTATGAGGACCTTTCCACTCCCTCCCCTTCTTCTTCTTTGTGCCATGTTTATGTTGATCGTACTTAGCTTCTACAACACTCCAACTGTTGTACTGATAGATACCCTAGTCTAGAGTCTCCTTCATTGAGGAGCCTTAGTATTGCCTGGATAGTTGTCTGTCGATGTGGGAAGAACTCTTTCTCTTCTTCCCTTTTGGTGTGATTTTGGTCATTCCCCTTTGGGATAAAGCTTGTGTACTCTGTGTTCTATCTTCTTTTTCTTTGTTGTTTTTCCCTTGGGATAATTGATGGTCATATTTATCATCTTCAAGCCTTACTTTTGTAAGGGACAGCCCCCTTGTTTTGGTTTCTTTAATAATCAAAAATATACCTCTAACACTCAATTCCAATTTTGGGTCTCTAATGAAGAATGACATTCATTCACAAAGTCTTCCATTTGGAATATGATTACTTTTAACCTATCATAGTTTACTCAGATGCCTCTGTATTATTGGGAGCTCTAATGATTACTACAATGATTAATGAAAGGTTGCTTCTACCATGCTTATTTGCTGCACTTTTCTTCTGCATATTTTTGTTATGTGCTCCTCGGTTTTGCAGGGACAAGTTGATTTTGGAAACTACATCAAACTGTCCACAAGAAAACTGTGTGTGAATTTTGTACCTAGTTATAGACACAACACTTCAATAAAACATTAGAGGTTAGCAAAAATCAAAATATGCAAATAAGAACAATATAGCTAACCAGGTGATTTACTACCTTCTAGTAGGTGTGAGTATGGTATTCTCATATTAGACCGAGATCAGTGACAATGCAACACCTAAACGAAGGATTTAAAATGATGAAAGCAATAAAATATGAATGCAAATTTAATCTATATTTTTTTATTTTTGATGCAATAAGATTAGAAAAACTGATAATAAATTAATCTAAATGGATTGAAATGATATGCAAATTAAGCTAACAATGATATGAAATATGAAACTAGAATGAATTGAAAACAAGATTGATCTCACAAAACGTTGATTCGCAAGAAGCTTGATGATTCCTCTGATGTCAATTCGCCAGAGTAAGTATGCAAATTCTGTGGATGATTTGTAAAGAGCTGAGCCTTGATTTTATAGAAATCCAGGGCTTGAGGGTGCATGGAAAATTCATAAATCACTCTTGATGAACTCAAGTTGATTTTTGAGTTAACAAGAAATTAGAAATAGATAACTCATAAAATCATGCAAGAACAACTTTTTAACTCAAATAAGAAATTTAGATCAACTTTGAACTCAAAATAGATGTTGAGTTTTGAAAAGATAACAACTTGAATTGATTTTCCAATTTAAAGTTTAACTGCTCTTTGAATGTGCACAAATAATCATGAATTAATTAAATAAATAAAGTGATTTATCTTCAACTTAACTGATTTTAAATTTAAAAATAACTAATTTATGGGTTAATCAATTATTTTAATCAAACTTTTATTCAAAACTATATTATTAAATATTGACAACTTGGATTTAATCAATTAAATAAATATTTAATCAATTATTCGTAGGAGATTTGATTTATTGTCAAAATTAAATAATATAATTAGGAATAAATAGAATTAAATCTAATTAAATAATTAAGTGGCGGTATTAATCTAATTAATTAAATATTCATCATATTTAATTAATCAAATTTAGGATAAATGAGATTTATCATCAAATAATTATTAAATTAAGAATAATTAGGATAAATTAGGAATATTCAAGGAATATTCCCCGATGTAGAATTTAGGATAAAATCAATTAGGATTCGATAATGTGCAGATGTGCCTTAGGTTAGGACTTTGATGTCAATTTCATTCGAATTGAAGATGTAGGAGGTTAATGAACCTATAGCCCATTTTTGGGGTATTACATTTTGCCCCTCTTTGAATCACTATGCAAAACGTAGTGGTTCAAAGAATAGTCTGTGTATGATATATGTAGGAAACTGATTTGAAATATTTGAAAGATTTGAAAAAGAGATATCGACCCAGGCCCAGAATGACCAGGAATCGAGATGATGCTAGCTATATCAACAATGAACCGGTGATTACGAAAAAGTGCCAAAACGCCTGATTCTGAACCTTATGATTGCGAAGAAGTGAGTGATCGATTCTAGACCTCAATGTCCTTGTATGAATCATATTGGTATCACATCCTGAACCCATTAGTTATGAAGAACCAAGGAAATAACACTAACAAACTGATGGTTACGAAAAGCTAATACAGTTTACAAGATAGATTTAGGATACTAGATGAATCTGATATGCCCCAAGAGATGATAGATTTGCCCCAAGCGACAAGGACTTTAGATGAATCAGCAAGTAGACGTGGTTGTTGTCTTGATTACTGAGGAAAGATTAATTTTCAGATTTAGATTTGATTGATGTGCAATACCATGCCCCTTCGGGATGAAAATCAAAATCTGACAAGAAAAGTCAACGTTATATAGTTTAAAAGCAAGTTAATTGATTTGAGAAGTGGTTATACACGTTCAAGAACATGTTCTACATCATTGGGAGGTCCTAGAGACCAAGTTTGACTAGGTTAAACCATGAGTTGACCATAGTTGACCAAGTTGAAATTTTGATAGTTTGATGTAAGATAATCAGTTAAGTTGAATTCTAGATTTCTTTGATGATTGAAGGTTGATTATGCAAGTAGTGAAAAATATAAACAATCTCAGATTTTGATTTTGATCCCGAAAAAGGATTCAACTTGTTGTTTCATTGGAGGAACCTTCATGTAAGATTCAGCTCTTATGATACATTTTTAGCATTTTTGAAGAATCATTTAAGCATTTAAGTTTAATTCAATAATTTGTGAGATCATGCAATCATGCAAAGTGCAAAATGAAATGCAGAATGAAGTGCAAACCTAGGACCTAGGACCTAGTCACTGATCATGTGTCGATTTGTTATCATCATTGAACTTTTTAGGTAACCGGATAAATCAATACAATGCCCACTAGTTATGAAACCATAGACATATGAATATCGATTTGTATGCGTAGGAATCAATACAACACCCACTAGTTAGGCAACCATGGACATATGAATATTGATTTTATTTTTGAAATGTCAGATTAGAGATAAGCACCAAGGCACAAATGCCAAGATGACCTGAATATCATGTCCATTTTGATATAGCAATTTGTAGAAGCATCAAAACATAGACATCGTGATGACCAGAATACGTCTTGCTTACAAACACATCAAACAGTCAAGAGATCATTCTAAATCCAATGTGAATTACCCATAGTGACCCTTTATCATTCACATCCTTAGGTAAGATCGCATTTCATAATAGGAGAAAGAACTCACTCAAAAAAGACAATAGTTAGATCAAACTTCCTTGAATTTTTTGGGTATCAATGGTCGAGGTACACATGGCCATCCAATTCGAGATAGAGGCTCTTATAGTCAAACACCATTTCAATCCAAAATTTCCAAAGTTGTTAGATTTTCACATACAAGAAGAAAACAAAGAAAAGATTATGCCCCCAATCATCACTCTCTAAATCCTATAAAGGACATCATCGAAGAGCTCGTGGGAACAAAATATGCAAAAATCTCAATGTGAATCAGCAAGCATACAAGGAGATAAAAGCATGTAAAAAGCATAGATTGTTTTTAGTTTGTGTTTGATGTTTGATTGCGTTGTAGATGCAAAATCCTTTCTGGAGACGAGACTGATTGACTGACTCGGATGAAGCTTCAAAGGACTCTAACTAGATATGATACGTCTAAGATACATTGGAGGCCATAGGATATGACTTTGATTGCCCCCAAGTTTGAACATTGATAGGATACAGACGCTTTAGCTGATTGGTGTACAGACTGACTTATTGAAAATAGGAATGCAGGAACAAACCAAGAGATATGTACAAACTAAAGCAAGACTTAAAGCTGGGAAAGACCAAGATTGCGCTAATAGATGGAGCATTTTGAAACAAGTGGCACCCGTTTGTCGGGTTTTCACCATCTTGGCAGAGATTCTATTTTTGCTACAAAGGCGCCTGTTTCCAGGTTTTCACCAAGGCACTTTTTCTTCTCATTTTTTTGTATTTATATTTTTCCCAATTTTTTTTGTACTTTTGATATTTTTTACTTTTTTTGTGAATCATCAAGGTGTCTATTGCTAGGTTTTCACTAATATGTTCATTTTTTTAGGACTTTTTCCAATTTTTAAAATTTTTTTAGGACATTTTACCATAGATTGAATGCCTTAGGCGTAGAATTTCTTTAGATGGAGAACGTTGATTAGTTCTCAGAGTTGTTCTCCTTCATTCATTGAGAGTTGATAGGCACCAAAGCCAAAAGTAGAAATGATTACAAAGGGACCCAGCCAGTTGGGTTCAAACTTCCCCTTGCGTTCTCGATGTGATTGATTTTTAGGATTCTCTCTCAAGACTAGATCGCCAACCTAAAATTATCTGTGTCTGACTTTCTTGTTGTAGCCTCTAGACATTATCTTCTGATATACTCTGAGATGATCATACGTTGCTTGTCTGCGCTCATCTAGTAGTTCAAGTTCTTGCAACCTAGACACTTTGTAGTCATCATCAGTTACTAGACCATGCATTCTGATTCTTAGTGATGGGATTTCAACCTCAATAGGCAGTACTAATCAATATGTACAAAGGATGCCCCTAAAAAGAATGGGCATCTAACTCTCAAGAAAGATCACATCGTGTAGTCTCAATGTCTAGCAAGGTGGAGAACAAGAGGGATTAGCAAGCTAGTGGAAGAGATGCAAGACAAGAGAATGAAGGATAATGAAGGGAAGAAATTCTCAAGGGAAAACTCCTCAAGGGTACCCAAGCTAGGGAAAAATTTTCATGTAAAGCACATTTGGACAAGCAATGAAAGGCCAGCATAGGATAAGTCAAAAAAGTGTAATGTCAAAGAAGGACAGGATGTAGTCCAAAGCAGTAGACATGTCAAGAGGTTTCAAAGCATCATGTTCTACTCTTTTTTTATTAGATCAAGACCAAAAGGGAAAAGGATAGCGAAAGGCTAGAATGAATGGAGGAAAATAAATATGAAGGCTAAACAGGAAGGGAATGAAAGTCACAAGATATCCAAATGTTCGTGTATAGATCAACATTGTCAAGATCAAAGAGAGAAGATGGAATAGATGAAATATGTAGAAGAACTATGCATGATGCATGATTGCCAGGTTTTCATCATGGTACTTATCTAAGGCACCACAAGGGAGTGGTTTTCACCATAGGATGAACTTATTTCTCTTTACTTTTGCTACCAAGGTGCCTGTTTCCAAGTTTTCACCAAGGCACATTTTCAATTTTTTTTCATTTCTTTTTTTTTATTTTTTTTTGGAAGAAGGCAAGCTTTTCAGATAATGCTCCTTGAAAGGATAAACCATGATATGCCAAGGATTCAAGATGATATGCTTAAATATTCTAATAGGGAAAGGAAGATGGAAGAGAAAAATGGAGGATAAGGTTTTATGTAAAGTGAGTGAGGTTGGAAGATAGGAGGAATAGGCAAATGAGGAAAAAGGATAGAAGGTAGAAGGATAATGAATGGAAGGATTGTGAAAGGGTAGATGGAAAGGAAGGCAAGATCAACATCAACACACACCTTGAAGGGTGGTGAGAGGATGGAGGAAACATGAATGAAGGAATACATGAATGAATATGGTGAATGGATAGTAGAGGTTGTGGTTTAGGCGCATAGAATGGAAGAATGTTTTTGGAAAAAGATGAAGTGGAAGCCTTTGGAAGCTTGAATGTCAATTTCACTTGTTGTTCAACACCAGACTCTTTCAAGAGACACTTTGGAATCCATATAGTCGTAGGCTTTTCATTTCTTTTTAATGATCTAGAGAGAATATCTTTAATGATGGATTTTGGAACCCATACTTGTCTTTTAGTTTTTTTCTTAGATATCTCTTTTGACTTTATGCCTCCATGTCGATTAGAGGATACATGGTGATCTTCTTTTTTTGATGGATTCTTGTATTGATTCTTTTTCTTGTATTGAACATTCAAGTTACTTCCAAAAGACTTGGAACTTGTGGAAGAAGGAGGATATGACTGGTTTAGATGGGTGGGTGGATGAAAAGGATTCAAGGGTATGCATCTATGTTGATCTTGAGGAAAGATAGGAGATGGAGGGATGTAGGGACCCAAGATGGATGGTGAATTAGGAGAGTTAGGAGGGGAAAGTGAAGGGACATAAGGACCCAAGATGGAAGGTAGATGTGAAGCCCTTAATAGTGGTGGAAGAGGTCAAAGGATGGAAGTAGAAGACGCAAAAGGATAATCAACAAGTTCATCAACATTTATATGACAACCAAGGACATTAGCATCTTTAGAGCGAGCATTAGGATTTTCAATAGAATCATGGACATCTGGAATATGAGCACCTTTTTTGATAGGATTGTTCAAAGGTTGCAAAGAATTGGGAAGAGTAGAAAGTGGAAATGAACATGGAGTGGTAGAATAAGAAGATGGAAGACTTTGATCTTGACAGGGATCTTTGGATAGCATAAGCGCATAATTTTTCTCTTGATTTTCAATAGGCTTAACATTGGAAGTAACAACACTATTTTTAATAACCTTAATGGAAGTATCATCTTTGGAAAGTGCAAGTGTAGTAAGGTTATTTTGATTGTCAATAAGCTCAACAGTGTAAGTAGTAACTTGATCTTGCTTAGGAGAAGACTTAAGACATGGTGGAATGCATGAGAAAGGGTGTGCAGGATCAAAAGAACCCTGAAGCAGATAAGAGACATTGTGAAAAGGAGTGGATGACATGGAGGGCTCTTGATCTTGATCCTTCTTTATGTTCTTTTCTTTATCATTTTTAGAGTCCTCTTGACATGGAGCCACTTCTAAGGACAAGGAAGCATGTTGGGATTGTATGGAAGATTTTGGAAGAGATGGTGAAGGACTAGCTGAAGTAGGAATTATAGCATATAAAGTCTTAGGCTCTTTAGGTTTAGCATTATTGAAAGTATTTGCAGCCAAGTGAAGGTTAGCCTGAGTTTCTTTAAGAGATAGCCCTTGAGGATAACTATAGGAAACCGCATGAAAAGTATTAGGACCTTTGGTGGATGAAGGACTTGTGAAAGATTTGATAGGCTTGGAAGCTTTAGGAAATGTATGGGTATTGGAGGAAGTAGGGGATGGAAGAGAACCATCACAAGACAAAGGTTCAACATTAACATGATCTTTCTTGAGAGTATAATCTTTATTTTCAGCATGAGAGTTCTTAGAGGAGAGATCCTTGTAGTATGGACATTTATAATCAGCATGGTAAGCTTTCTCTTCCTCAAGTGAATTAGATGTATCATCTAGGTATTGTGCACAGAAATCATCAAAGTCTCTTTCAAAATCAGAATCATATGGATCACCATCACGATCTATCTAATGTGACGTCCCATTTTCGATAAGTAGGAGCACATGGTGAGGAGGACTCTTAGGAACAGAGGTGTCATAGGTATCATTATATTGTCTATCATCATAGTCATCATAGTCTTCAAAGATGGGTCTGTCACTCTTCATGGAAGAGGTATCATAAGGGTTGTCATGTTGCTCATTATGGTATGTCTTGAGAAGAGAAGTAAGACTCTTGGAAGAATTAGAAGAGGAATGAGATCATGCAGAAGAGGAAGGTGAAGACCTAGCAGAGGAAGAAGATGAGGATGATGAGGAATGATGAGAAGACTTAGAATGTGAAAGATGTTTGGAAGAAGAAGGTCATGACATGACCATGCATATGATCCTAGCAAAGGTGTTTGATTCAATCAATTTTTCTTTTATTTTCATCATAAATTTATCACTCATGGGCTTTTTGGAATAATACTCTTTGAATTGAGCAATGAGTTCGAGATTATCCATTTTCAAGAGAGGTTCCATAACAAGATAGTTGAAATTCATGGTTCTAGAAGAGGAGGAATCAAGCATGAAAGTGACAGAAGAGATTAATAGAAGAAAGTAGAGTAGATTATAAAAGGAAAAGAATCAAGAAGACGTGAAGAGTTTTAGGAAGGAGGAAGAAGCATGAAGGAATAGGAGAAAGGATGGAAATGGGAGACTAAGATGTGGAAGAAAGAAGACCAAGAGTCATTTTGTGCAACTTGATACCATTTAAGTTCATTTGGATGTTGAGCAACATGTCATAGCACCTGAGATTTGACCCAAACCGGCCAAGGATGACTAGAAATGACAAGAATTAGTTCGCTATTTTGACAGAATTTGGGGAATAGGCTATAAAAACTGGATTTCTGACAAATTTGACCAATCTCTGACAACTTTGACTTTGGCTTTGATACGAGTTTTGAAATTTTAGGATGACTTTTGACACTAGAAAGGATTTTTGCTTTAGATTTGCAATTTTTTAGTTTTTAGTACCAGTTTGTTTGCAAATTTTTCTGTCTAGTTTTTTGAAGATCTATGTGAAAGTTTGTCTCAAGTAACTAAGAAGATATCAAGCACGCAAAATAGCAAGCAAGGGAAGTAAGCAATCATCTGAAAAAAATGAACAAGGAAAAAAGAAACCTTACGCATGAACAAGCAATAGTGACTTATTGTGCTAATCCCTAGAAGTGCTAATTGTGTATGTTCCAAAAAAAATTTCAATAACGCACATATTCCTAGAAAAATTAAAAAAAATTTGGCCTCACTAGGGTTTGTAGTTATGGTCTAACTCTGCAACTTTTGTGATCTCAAGAGGGTGAACTCCAATCCAGGCACACCGAGGTTTTGACACAGTCCAAGAAATTAATCAATCAGGAGCTGCTAGGGAGATCTGATAACCCAACAAGAGACCACACCTGTGAAGATTTCCTCCACAAGGACATTTATATAGCGGTTGCTGCTACCACGGTGAAAATGGCTATTACCGCTTGAGGTTCCATCCATATGGTTGACCTAATTAAGGGAATGTCCACTACGGTTAACCCTCTCTAAAGGTGACTCACAAAAGATACCACAAGGGGACTAGATCAGATTCAAGGATTTGGGTTTTTGGTACTATCCAAAAAGGAAGTAAAGCATAATCCCCTAACCTCTTCACTTCACCAAGACAAAGCAGATAGATTAATCTGACATGCTAAGACCAAGATTATCTCACAAAGATCTATGACATCAACCACTTATGATCTATCAACCTCTCTGAAGAGAGAATGTATCAATCAAAAGTTGAAGACACACGAATCTAGTAGAACGTGAGACTTTCTCAGTACCTTCCCTACCTACAAGGGGATCCTTCGTCAAGAGGAGCTTCGCATGAATAAACAAGTGAAAGAAGCTCAATCTCTCAAGATCATCCACAAATAGTGTTCATAGGGCCTATTTACTATGTGTAACAGATATGCAAAAAGCAAATCTATGTTCATTTTATAGCCCAAAAATTGAAGTCTAATTTATGAAAGCAGGAAAGGCACTCAAGCTAGACATGTGAGATGTTTGTTTTATGTCCAAATTGAAATGTTTTCAGATGTAGTAGAATACCTGAATTCCCTTGCAACATGCTTATTAGATTTTACCTAATTTTTAGCTTTGTTAAGCAATCCCGCGCAAGCAAGCCACAAACTCTCCGACAAGAAAACAAGCAAACAAGATATGCAACATATATTCAACTTATGAAAACCCTAGGGTTAGATCTGAAAATCAATTATTAGGAGCAATAATAACCAGCAACTAATCCAAATGACAACTCATATCATTCATTGAACCATGTGAAAAATAAGTGCATACCCATCACAAAATTTTATTTTATTTTTGTTGTTTTTGACCTAGTCAACAAGATCTTATTTTTTTTATATGATTTCGGCCACAAAAATAGAAATAAAAAATAGAGAGCCCTGCTAAAAAAATAGAGAGCTTTCCAAAAATGTAAAAATTTTAGAAAAATCTCTTCATTTGTGCCCTAGAGACCCATTTTACCAAAACAAACTAGTTTTTGTAAATTGACTATTTGAGCTATTATATTGCATCCAAATTTAAAACACAAAGAATGGACCCCCTGTAGAATTTAAAGAGCTTTCCGAAAATATAAAAATTTCTAAAAAATATGCTGATTTGTGTTAAAATTATTTTTTTTTGAAAAATCAAGAAATAATTATTAAAAATTCAAAACATCTCAAAAAAATTTGAATTTTTTATTGAAGCTTCCTTGATATGTCACCAACCTGGAAAAATGATTTTAGACCAAAAATCCAAGCCATTTGGGAGATAAAATTAAATCTTTGAAACTTTAAGGTTTTAGCTCCAAAAAAAAAATCAAAACTAGCATGTAAAGGTGGGTTGCCCCACGGTGGGTGCCAGAAATGGTGTGTGTGAATTTTGTACCTAGTTGTAGACACAACACTTCAGTAAAACATTAGAGGTTAGTAAAAATTAAAATATGCAAATAAAAATAATATAGCTAACCAAGCGATTTACTGCCTTCTAGTAGGTGTGAGTATGGTATTCTCATATTAGACTGAGATCAGTGACAATGCAACACCTAAACGAAAGATTTAAAATGATGAAAGCAATAAAATATAAATGCAAATTTAATCTATATTTTTTTATTTTTGATGCAATAAGATGAGAAAAATTGATAATAAATTAATCTAAATGGATTGAAATGATATGCAAATTAAGCTAACAATGATATGAAATATGAAACTAGAATGAATTGAAAACAAGATTGATCTCACAAAACGTTGATTCGCAAGAAGCTTGATGATTCCTCTAATGTCAATTCGCCAGAGTAAGTATGCAAATTCTGTGGATGATTTGTAAAGAGCTGAGCCTTGATTTTATAGAAATCCAGGTCTTGAGGGTGCATGGAAAAATTCATAAATCACTCTTGATGAACTCAGGTTGATTTTTGAGTTAACAAGAAATTAGAAATAGATAACTCATAAAATCATGCAACAACAACTTTTTAACTCAAATAAGAAATTTAGATCAACTTTGAACTCAAAATAGATGTTGAGTTTCGAAAAGATAACAACTTGAATTGATTTTCTAATTTAAAGTTTAACTGCTCTTTGAATGTGCACAAATAATCATGAATTAATTAAATAAATAAAGTGATTTATCTTCAACCTAACTGATTTTAAATTTAAAAATAACTGATTTGTGGGTTAATCAATTATTTTAATCAAACTTTTATTCAAAACTATATTATTAAATATTGACAACTTGGATTTAATCAATTAAATAAATATTTAATCAATTATTCGTAGGAGATTTGATTTATTGTCAAAATTAAATAATATAATTAGGAATAAATAGAATTAAATCTAATTAAATAATTAAGTGGCAGTATTAATCTAATTAATTAAATATTCATCATATTTAATTAATCAAATTTAGGATAAATGAGATTTATCACCAAATAATTATTAAATTAAGAATAATTAGGATAAATTAGGAATATTCAAAGAATATTCCCCGATGCAAAATTTAGGATAAAATCGATTAGGATTCAATAATGTGCAGATGTGTCTTAGGTTAGGACTTTGATGTCGATTTCGTTCGAATTGAAGATGTAGGAGGTTAATGAACCTATAGCCCATTTTTGGGGTATTACAAAAACCACCACAAATTACAATGTTCACGTTATGCATATATCTTCAAATTTTGTAATTAAATGGGTTACAACAGTTCCTCATTACGGTAAACTATATTGAATTCTTTTTTATTTGCCTTGTGGTTATTGCCTTTTAATATCAATTAACTGCATAATACAAATAGCTTATGATAGAAACATACGTGTAATTTAGTCACATCCAATGTTGGGTCTCTAATGAACAATGAAATTCATCCACAAAATCTTCCAAAAGTTAATATGATTACTTTTAATCTTTCATAGTTTACTCTTATTTGTATATGTTTCGGTATGCAAAAACATACTAAATTGGTTCATGTAAACTTTTTTTCCTTCTTTTGTTATTGTTTCACCCTTTTCCCACTTAGTGCACCTCATTTTTCCTAATTAGTCTCATTAATCCTTATTTCATAGCTATTTCTCCTAATAGTAAAAAGAAACTCCATAATATAGACAACTACTTATGCAATCATACTTGTAACAATCACAGCCAATGTTGTTCCCAAATCAACAGTGACATTCATCCACATATTCTTGCAAAACATAACCTTTTTAGCTTTTTAACTATCATACTATGTTCTTCTTTGTAAATTCTTATACATGTCAAAACCTTTATTGAATTTTAACTATTCATTTCCAATGCTACTTTGTTCTTCAAGTTATTGTTCCCAGTGGCAAAATCAAAAACCATGCAAATGGATGCAACAATTGCCAATATCTTGGTTTTCCAGTCACCTACAATCTACACAAATAAAGATTACAATTTTGATTCTTTTATGTTTTGTAAAATAAATTATCAAAAAGACTTTATGATGATTAGCCATGTTCATTTATCACACTTATGCAGGGATTTGAACCTTCTAGGATAATTATTGGTTTTATATAGTTATCTTTTTAATGTGCATATTCTTTTGTCTAAGTGACGCTATTGTTAAACATGACTTACAATTTCTAATTTAAAGCAGGACATATTTGATTTATTCAGACAAGGGATTGGTCTAGTTGCATCAAAGTTTGTATCTTCTACTTTGTTAGATTATTTGTCTTACACATGAAAATGCTCATAATTTGTTAAAACATTTTGTAACCATGGAAATAATGGTTGAATGAACTATTGGAAAGTAAAAATTGAGAAAACAAAAAAATAACATTTAAGTTGAAAAACATTTAAATACTTACAAAGAGAAGAATAAATAGTTTTTGAAAAACATAGTATGTGAAGGCATTCAGAAAAATGTTCCAAATTTTTTAACATGTGACTGGTGGTAATGGAATTATAGTGGTTAATGTGTGATATGGCCTAATATAAACATTTATGATGTCAACAAAGATCTTAAACATTAATGGTTTATGTGTATCACATACATATACCATATTCACATGCATGGCCGATGCTAAAATATGATAACTTAAATGGTTGTGTTCTATATATACATAATAAGCACGTGTATATAGGCATTTCATACCATATTAGATGAATAAGATGATCAAATAATTAAAGACAAACATTACGAAAGACCTATTAACTAATCTAAAACAAATATCAAAAGGAGCTCAATAATTGAACAAGCTAAACTTATAAGTATTTATCAATTGTATGGAATATCATAAGGTTTTTTAAATGTGAATTGACTTTTTACATATTTAAAGAAGGTTTGGAAGTATGTTTCATCACACATCTAGTCACATTATCTCATTTAATAAAATATATCCTAAAATTAGTTTTTAAGGATTCAACTAGAACAAAATTGTCATATCCTTAGAAATTCAATAAAAATATATCATTTGTTTTGATAAAAAAATTATATTTTATTTTAAATTGTAGCTTATATGCAACCTAAACAATCTAATGTGTGATTGGAATTCAAAAAAATTAAGTCATGTTGTATATCTAAAACTCTCATATTGTATTTAATTGTATTGTCAGAAAATGGAAGAACTTCCATTTAGGACTGGTTTAGCCCTCCAAATAAGTGGTCTAGGATCATGTCAAGTTCCTTGAATGGGTCTCTGATTGGATCTGGCTTTTTCCCCATGTTCTTCTTCTCTCTCCACTTGTTTCCAACCTTTTTCTAGCACTCTATCCTGAGAAACTAAGATCTTTGACCTCAAGGTCAAGGTCGACCTCGACCCTAACCTAGGTCAAGGTTGACCTCAACCCTGACCTAGTTCAAGGTCAACCTTAACTTTGACCTAGGTCAGAGTCGACCTCGACCTTGACCCTAGGTCCAAAATTCAAATTCCAGAGGTTTCGGGATGTCGGGCTTCGGAAAGTTTTATTTCCCGCTTCTGGGTCAGCTGTTTCAGATTTTGAAATGGTAAACTCTTAAAATTATATTTAATCTAGGTCCATTTCTAGGGGTTAAGGTTTAAATTAAAATTTAATTCTCCTATGTCGGCCTCTCTAGAAGTTTGTGCCCTAGACTAGTATAAAAGGAAGCCTTCCTCTCTCATTTCAAATCATCTTTTTCATATCCACCCTTTCATGATCAAGAAATTTCTAAAAGTGCAATCAAGTGATCAAGCAAGCAAGAAGGAGAAGGAAATCACTCAAGCATTCATTCATCCTCAAGCATTCAATCATTCAAGCATTCATCAAGGAGATCCATTGATAACCATTAAAGGATTCAATCTCTTTGGAGCCCTCTTGTTGAAGATTTCTCCATCCGCATTCATTCAAGCTTATTCCCATTCTAAGATCCATTCAAGATTGGTGTTGAAGATCTAATGCAATTGATTTGAGACATCCTACATACAATTCTACATTCATTTGGAGCATCCATACTTGTGGATTCAAGGATTTGAATCCTCCACAAGGATTTTAATATAAGCAAGGTGAATAGTTCCATTTACTTTGTTTATATATTGCAATTTCAATTATATTTCAAGGTTGATTCCAAATCAGGGTTTGACCAAGGAAAACCCCTCATCCAACAAGCAAAACCCTTTTTCTTGTAGGTATAGGTGTGGGACAACAAATATCAATGCAGATCTAAGTATCCTTTTTGGTGAGCTTTTAGCATCCGAGAACAAAAATTTTGTCAGAACAGTGCAGGTCAAGGATGACTTTTGGGGTAAGATTGTACCCTGGGGTAAGATCTTACCCCTGTTTTAGGTCAAGGATGACCTTTCTCTAAAAAGAAAAAGGTTTATGGGTTTTCTCTTTTTCTGCATTTTCAGGCCAGATCCGGTTGCATAATTCCCCGAAACTAAACACGAACACCAAAAAATAGTTTTTTCCCAGATTTACCCTATTTTGAGGTTAGTATTTGTCTTCAATTCAATAAATTTTATAATACATAATTTCTATAATGGAGTATAAGGTTTTCTCCTTTCTTCATATTCTTCGTCGATTGATTCATTTGTGCATTAACCATTCTATTGTGGTTGATCAATTTGGATCTCTCCTTTTGTAATTTGGATTAAGAAGTAGATCTTACATTCCCCCTTTTCATATCTTACATTTTGGTGAACCCATGATAGACAACTCTTTCTTTTATGGTGTTAGATCTTACATGTATTAGACTTCTTTTATATGTTTGCATCTCATATAAAATCAAAATACAAAACCATTCATTTGTTTATGCTTTGTGTTTTCCTAGTTTAGTTCATTTGCATTGCATTGGTATATGAGCTTTACTACCTCTAGTCCTACCTATAATATTTTGGTTAGATGAAGTAGTAGACTTATGGGTGCCTTTGATCTTGAGTCTTCCTCTCCTTTCCTTAGGATCCCGGATGACAATCTGATTCTTCATGATTCCAACCCTACTATGGAGAAAAACTCTTCTCACTCATCTCATGATGAGGATGATGCTTTAAGAGTTCCTCCTGAA